>VXAL01010878.1:323420-337967 GCA_013399475.1 Chauna torquata | reverse complement strand
TTTTTTTTTTTTTTTTTAAGATATCCTCACCACCCTGGCTGCTTCTGGGGAAGCTCTCCCTCTTCCCGTGCCTGACTCCATCAGGTCAGCAGAGAAGCTGCCAAACCTCAGGCTGTGCATTAGTCTGGAGCAGCAGAAACCACTCCTGGTGCTACTTCCCTGCTGTTTTCAGGTGAAGCCCCCGGGGGGGACATGCAGACTCTCTGAGCATCACCTGGGTGCCCTTCCCAGGTCCAGCCACAGCAAACAGCCGAGCTCCACAGCTCCCACTTCTTGGGAACATTGTTTCTCTCACTTATCACAAAAAGAAAAAAAAAAAAGGAGAACATCAATTTTTACAGTTTTCCATAAAGGGAGTGTTTTACAACTTGGTCTTAAAACAAAACATTGTACTTTCACGACACGATCTCGACTTTGTGCTACAAAGCGTGCAGTTTGCCTTCTGAAACAAGAGCATTGCACGGGGGAGGGAGGGGGTGGCAAAGAAAAATGCCACTGCAGAGGGATTTCCTCCCTTGCCTCCCCAGGGGAAGGAGGAAAGGCAACATCCAACCCCCCCCTGCCCCCCCCAACACCCGCTTGGATTTCGACAGATGCATGTTTCCCATGGGAATGCCACAAGAAAGAGCGCTTGCTCCGGCTCTATCCCGCAGCGCTCTCGTGCACGGATGCTGCACACGCGAGATGTCCCAGGCTGCCGGACAGTGCACGATGTGCTGGCAAGAGCTGGGGACATCGTGTGCAGCCCCACCGTGGGGGCAAGGGACATCTGTCGTGCCCAGGGGACCCGCCACCAGGAGGGCTCCAGCGGCCTCGCAGCGCAGGAAAACGCGAGCAAACAACAAAGAGGCGCCAGCACAGAAAACTTCCCGTTCCAGCACAACACCTCCCCAAAAAAGATAACAGAGGCAGCTTGGGGAGATGGTAGTGGGTGGCAAGAGGGTGCTGGCAGCACCCTCAGACAGCCTCACGCACCCTGGCACGGGGCTGATTTTGTGTTTGCCCTTCCCACGGGAGGGCTGCACCCCAGCCAGCCCCACGCACGCACATCAGGTCCCCCCCGCAGCCCTGTGTTGGTCAGACAGCCACATCTGCTCTGCTTTTCCTCCTTTTTCCTAATTAAAAGAAAAAAAAAGGAAGAAAACTATTCCTTTTCCTTCAGCATCCTTATTAGTATTTTGGGGGGGGGGCAGGTCTTCACTACTAACACCACAGATTTTGTATTTGCCCAATTAAATGCCGGTAATGAAGCCCCAGACCTGTATTTCTAATTGCAATTGGGCACAGGCTGTTATTTACCTTCCTGCAGCATCCAAAACCTTTTGTGGCAGATCAGAACAAAAGGGCCGGTGCTGTGCAGATCAAACCGAGGAACAGCACTGGGGAAAGGCTGCCCCTGCCACAACAAGCTTACAACCTAAGCACCCCTAACAAACCCCCAGCTCTACGAGTTAAAAGGAAGGCTAATGTAATTTAGCTGGCTATTTTTAATAGGGACCAGACCACGCTCTTGAAGTTTGAGTATTTTCTTTAAATGAAAGCTGCAGCCAGTTCAAAGCTAAAGATGTCTGGCCAGCACGAAGTTGGATGTGCACGGGGGTCAGTGTTTGAGGTGGTCAGGGAAAGATTTATTTAAATGAAAGAGGACCGCTGGCTTTGTCAGAGATTAATGAAAAGATGAGCAAGCAAAGAAGCAGGGGGAAAAAAATCTTAAATACAGCTTTTTCCTCAAGAAATAACAAGAAACCACTTGGGGCAAGTTTGTCGTTTTGAAAAGCTGTTTTCCCATTTAATATGGTTTTGGAGGGGATTAAAGAAATCTCTTTCATTCCAGTTCAGCGCTGCTTGGCCACAGCCAGCCCCGAACACCTCTCAGCAGCGCTGCAGCCCGGCTTTAACTCCAGCATCCCTGGGTGCTCGCATTCCCGCACTCGCTGCTTTTTTAGAAGTTCGGCCCGGGAAAGTTTACAGCTTTTTACTGCCTCCTCTTTTAATCCAAACTCAAAATTGTAACCAAGGGAGGGGGAGAAAGGACTGGGGTCAGACCAGCAGCCGTGAGCACATTTCTTTGCCCAAAGGGAGGAGGATTGGGTGCCCTGTTTCCTGCCATTGAAGCCACCGCACTGAATCCTTCTTCGCTCCTCTCCCCCAGCGACCCCCCCCCCCCCAAAAAAATAATAATCATGGTGATGAAGCTCACCCTAAACAAGTTGTCCCCTCGGCGGAAACAAAGCAAAGGTGCTGGGGAGGGACGAGGGGGCTCAAAGCCGCTCCCGGTGCGGGGTGGGGGGGGCAGCTCCGCGCATCCTCCGCTTCCCCCCTCCCCTTCCCAAGAATAAAGGCGAACCCCACGCACCGCGGCCGCGGGGACGTTACCTGTGGCGGGGCTCTGCCCGTGGGGACATCACCTGTGGCCGGGCCACCGCGCTCCGTCGGGGCGAGTCCGCCCCCCGGCCGCCAGCCGCGCCGCCGAGCGANGGCGCAGCGCCCCTCGCCCAGGTAAGGAGTATTTCAGCCCCCCCCACGAAGCAGCCTGCCCCCAAACCCCACGCTCAGCCCCCCCACAGCATCGCCGGGTGATGGGGTCCAGACCAGAGACTGGCACCAGCACACCCAGGGTTGCCTCTTCCGAAGAAACTTCAGCCCAAGGCGCGCACCGGGCACATGAAGTTTTAACTCAGCCCCGCTTTCTAATTAATTTCGGTATTATTACCTTGTGCTGGGCAGGCCCAGGGAGCCTGGTGTAAATCATACATGAGCGGGAACGCGATACGGGCAGCGTGCTGGTGCCAGCGCCGCGCTCGGAGGCGTGCCAGGATGGGTGCACAGCAGCTATTTTTCCTGCGCACCTCTCCCCCGGGCCCCCAGCGCCTCGGTTTCTAGAGGCACACGGTGTGATCATTGCGGTGCTGCAGACACACGTTTCCACCCAGCCCTTCCCAGCTCCTGCAGAAGTCCCCGCTGATCCCATGGGTGACCACGGTGCACCCGTGGCCCCACAAGCAGCAAGCGTCTGGGTGGGGGCAGGAGGAAAGTCACGTCCCCAGTGGGGTTCTGGTTGCACCAGTCGCCTTCCCATGGAGACGTTGTTTGTCACCCCAGTGCATTTCCACTTAACCCTCTCCTGCTTGCCTCCCACCCAGGGCTCTGCACTGGGAGGAGTGCTGGCCTTCAGGCAGGACACTTGTCCCTAAAAGCCAGGGAGGAGCAGGTGGCTTCCCCACACCTCGTTCTGCCAGAGCACCTCCATCCTGAGCGCGATCCCTGCTGTCCTAAGGCCAACAGGGCATCACAGGGCAGACCCCTACCTCCAGCCCAAGCCCTCCCCACAAGGGGCTTACAGTGGCCAAAATGCACCGCTTTCACCCCATTTTTTGCTTTCTTGGAAGGAAGAAAGCCACAGAACCCAGGCTGGAACAAGGCAGCCCCCAGCAGTGCTCTGCGTCCCCAGACCCAGAAGGGGCAGGGCTTTGGGTCTTGCACCCGCTGCACACACGAGCCCATAGCCACCCCCACCTTGGAGGAGCTTCACCTTCACCACTTCCCACAAGACCCCACTCCTAATTAAAACCCCAAACAAGAGCAGTCTGCATTGCTAAAGCCCCTCGTGGAGCCTCACACGCTCACCTTCACATCCCTCCTCCTGGAGCAGCAGGGGGCAAGCCCCTCTGCAGGAGCAGGAGGGGATAATTAAGCCCTTGCCTCTCTTGCACAGCTTCTGCTAATTATGCAATTACCTCGGCTCCTCTGCTGATTGATATGGATTGGGCAGAGGTCTGCTCCTGGTGCCCCCACCTCAGCCCCACAGCCACGGGGAGCCCCCTGTGTGCGGAGCCCCCCCAGACCTGGGTGAGCCCCGCATTGCACGCACCTGAGCCAGCCCCTGCGGCAGCCAGGCTGTCACACCTGCGGCTGTTTGGGGTTAAACAGAAGTCCCCGAGGCGAAGCTGAGTGCAATCAGCTACAGCAGCTAACTAAGGTGCTGGCTAATAATTTCTTTGCATCCTGCCCGGGTTTGCTCTGGATTTGCCCTCAGGACCTGAGCCTGTGCTAAAGTCGCAGTGATGCCCTGCGCTGTGCTACTCCCAGCCACAGCCGTAAATCAGGGAACTTAGCAACAAAAAGAGGGGAAAACAAGGCAGAAGTACATATTAAGCCACCTGAAGATGCGTTTCAAGAATGGCTGTTTGCAGCCACTCTGATGTCACACAAATGAGGTCCTGCTTAATGACTCTTGTGATAAATTCAGGTTAGCATTTCTATTCCAATAAAACGCGTGTCTCGTCTGCTTAATCATTGCCCCGTTCCCGCGGTTCCTGTTCCTTGCCGTAACACCGCAGCCCCCAGCACACGACCCGGGTGCGTTTCTCCCGGGTCACATCCTGAGCAGTTTTCAGACCTGCTGCCTCTTACAAATGTCAGCTCTAAGGAAGCCGAGTTTCTCCTGGGTCAGGCTGGGCTCTGGGTCTGCTTCTAGGTTCCCCTCTATGGCTTTGCACAGCTGAAATGTTGCAGGGAAGTGCAGGCGCCTGCAAAATCCCACCCAACCAGGGCACCCCGTTACCTCTGCTTGCCATGGACTATCAGCACCCTTGTTCAGCAAAATAAAACCCTTGCAAAGTTACAGCAGGGCTTTTTGCTCAGGAAGAGGTTGCCCATGCTTTCCTGGTCCCCCTGGCTGGAGTTCAGCAAATTCACAGAATTAATTTGTGCAGGACTCACGCTGGTATTTTTTGTGACCACCTGTGCAACGCTGCCGAGCACTGGTGCTGACAGTGAGGCATTTTTCCGGTGTGAAATTAATTTCCAGGTCCATTTCACACAGAATTTTAAGGCCAATATTAGGATCACGCTGTGTGTTTAGGATTTTATGAGCGAAGGAGGCTGAAGAGGAATCTGAGCAGAGCGAAGGGGTGGCTGGCGTTTTCTCCCTCTGTAGAAGGAAAGCGCTGAAAGAGCAGCCGATTTCTTTTTTTTTTCCTTTAGAAATGAAGAAGGAGTGCATTTCAAATTGCATGTTTGTTACTGAGGGTGAAGGAAGTGTGTTTGAAGACGGCAGAAAGGGCAGGCGCTGGGCACACGCTTGCAGCACAAGCCCGCTTGCCCTCACTCTTCATCGGCGATCTGCCGGCTAGCGCGTACGGATGGGACCCGCTTGGGAAAGAACCGCGTTTCCCATCAGCGGGGAAAGGTAGGGAAGCCACACTATGTGGTGATTATCGCGACAGGAGGCAGATTTGGGAGCTGGGCCCTTTGTTCCCCTGGGGATGTGCCCCGAGTCACGCCTTGCGGAGCAACTAGAGCATCCTCGCAGCTCGCAGCCCTGCCTTGCCAGCCGCTCGTGTCCTCGGATTTTCTTTCATGCTCACCACAGGCAGAGGAGAAGGTGCCATCTACAGGCACAGCACCCGCACGGCAGCCCTCTGCTTCACGCCTTCCCGGGCCCGTTTTTGCCCTCCTGTGCAGGCTCCTTGCCTCTCCCGGTGCTTTCCCAGCCAGGGAGCCTGCAGAAGCCGAGACTGCAGCACTCGGTGGCTGGGCGCAGGCACGGGGAGGGCTCCCGGCTGGCAGCAAGCGAGCAAAGGGGACACAAAGCAGATCCGGCCCCACGGGTGCCTCGGGGACAACCTGCAGAGCCCCGCGGGGCACCTGGGCTGCTCCCACCTGCCCTGCGCGCACCTTCTGTCTTGCTCCGCTCTTCCCCTTGCCTCTCACTCAGTGCCGTTCTGGCTGAGCTAACACACCTGTAGCTTAGGAAGGTAAGCCAGGGAAACGAGAAACAGCAGAAAGAAGAGCAAATAACACCCGATAAAGCCTCAGTGATGTGACTATTCTATAGTGAGGGGTGACTCCTGGCCATCTAAGTGAGGGTGCACGCAAGGGAACACGGGTTTGGCATGGAGACGCTTGCACTTTGGCTGCAAAGAGCTGCTGCTGCTGCTTAAGGACAAAAATTATGCCAGCAGGTCTCCGAGGTGATGCATTTAAAGCAGGAGTCAGGCCCTAGAGACGAAGATCCTACGGGCCCAACCGCACATTGCCATTGAAGCTCCCAAGGATGCCCCTAGGAAAAGGAGAGGTGATGCCAAAGAGCAGAGTTAACGCTGGGCATAGGCAAGCCCTGCGCTTGCTCTACAAATGCAAGTGCAAGCCCTGAGCTTGTTCCTGTTTTCAGACAACGTCTTCTGCTTTGTATTAAAAGCGTTTGTCAAAGCAGACGGCACATCTTGTGCAGCTGAGCACCAGGAGCTGTGCAGCACAGGTCTGCAAAGCCCGGACGCACGCTGAGCTGGGGGCGAGCGCTGCATCCATCAGAAAGCGCTGGTGGCCCAGGGAGCAGACCCGACGGGTAGCTCAGCTTTGGCCAGCCCGAAAGATCCCGGCTGGAAGCGGTGCCCAGCCAGCCCCGGGTGCCCTCCCTTCCCGCGACGGCATGATGAATTAGGAGAGAAACTTTCTGAGCGCGGTTTGTTCTCACCGTGCAGCCCAACAGAGCACAAGCCTGTCTAATCACAAGCTACAGTCCTTCACCATCTGTTTAGAGCCTAATTACAAATGCAGGAAAATAATGTGCTTTACAATTGCACCAGTAAATGCTGTAAATGATTTAAATGCATGCATATGTTCCCTGCAGAATTCAGCATGCATCTGCGGCTCCTTCTCCTCACATTAGGCACACAAATCAAGGGAAAAAATACCCAAATCTGACGAACAGAACGTCCCTAGGACAGTGATTTTTATCCCTCTTTTTTTCCCCCCTGCTGGAATGGCAAACGGGGCTTTTTTGTAACAATTCATTCAACAGCATTTTCCTCGCTTCCATTTAAAAAACTGTTTATCGCTGTCGTGTAAATATAGTACAAATTACCCCATAAAACATGCAGAAGGAGCACGGCAGCCGGGCAAGCCTGCAGCTGGCTGGCGCCGTTTCAAAGCGGAGTTGTTCTCTGGGGCGGAGCGGGGGAAGAGCTCGCCCGCGGGGTCCCGGATCCGTTGGGCTCATCTGCCGGGGTCGGGGCCCCCGAGCCCCCGCCGAGGGTGGGTTTCCAGCCATCCTCTGGCTCAGGCTGCGAAGCCACTGAGGTTTGTCAAGCCGGAGCAAGCATGTGCAGAGGGGGAAAAGGGCTAAGAGCCAGAATGGAATGGAATGGAATAATAGATCTTCTGTAGGAATGCCGGGGACAGTCCCAGCTGCAGATGCGTAGGGATGCCCCGTGCTGCCCCGAGGACGCCCTGCATGGAGCTGTGGTACCCGCAGCGATGGGTACCACGCGCCCTCACCCTTGCGGCGGCAGCTCCAGGCACCAAGCCGCCAAACGCGAAACCACGGCAGCTGCCTCTGGCTTTGACCCAGCATCCCAGCCAAATGCTAAAAGGATGGATCCTGCCCCAGAGCATGTGCAGTGGGGCAGCCAAGAGGCAGCAGCGCTCCTCTCCTGTCCTGTTGACGTGTGTCACCATGAGGGCGATGCTGGAGGACAGCGAGGTGGTTTCAAAGATGCTTCCACCTGCCAAAAGTTCTCGGCGCTGTGCCAAAGGCCCTGCACCCCGAAAGCTGGTGTTACAGATGGAGAGCTGGCAGGGAGCAGCGCTCCCACCCTGCGAGGCACTCTGCAGAGCGGGGACAGCCCACGCAAGGCTTTGGAGATCAGAAAGTCACTTGCAACCCGCGGGAGATGAGCATCACGCCGTAACACACGTTTCCCTTCCTCTCGGAGCATGCTGGTTTGCTTCAAAGCTCCCAGCGCCTGCACGTAGAGGCTCCAGCTCTGGAAGCAGGGAGGAGTAGCTGGCATCACTAAGAGGACAGAAAGGACACAAAAAAGGTCGGGCACAGGCTCAGTTATTTCTTCTGAGCAGAAGCTGCAGCAGCTGCGTCTCCTCCGCTTTCTGCCCTTTCATCCAACCCCCTGCTCCCTACCATCTTTCCATTTTTATTTTTCCGCTTCACAGCCTCAGTCTTCCCGCAGCCGCTTGGACCAGGGACGCAAGGCCGGCACAGAAGGCAGCGCGAGGCACGCGCGGCACCGCGGGTCTCTTTGGCAGCGGCGCTGGCCCCAGGCACCGTGCAAACAGCAGCTCTTCCCCTTGGCAGCGAGCAGGGATCCATGCGAGTTTTGATTGAGTTTCACTTCACGGGTCCGTGCTCATGAATTTTGCAGGAGTCTGCATGGCTCATTTTACGCCAGGCCCTGCGGAGATCGCATCGATCCTTCCCCCACCCGCCAGATCACAGCCAGGCTCCCTCTGCACCACGGGAAGCCACCAGCAAGCACAGCACCACGAGCCTGAACCTTCACCACACAACTAAACCAACGCCGGCGAGGGTGAGAAAAAGCCAGGCTGGCATCACTTGGCTTCAGCCGGAGCTGGTCCAAAGAGAAGGTTTAGGAGGTCGGTACGTTTTGCAACCAGATTCGTTTCCAAGACCACAGAGAAGTTTGCACCTTTCCATCACAAGTCAACGGTAAAAGACAGTGAAAACATTTACAACTCTACCCATCTTTGCTAAGCAGCTGAGGAGGTGGTATGAGTTAGAGACCATCTGGCATCGCCTTTTTGGACAGGTGAGGAACCCACGCGTCCAGCTCAGCTCCAAGCCCTGCTCCCAGCTCCAGATCTTTCTCTGGACCGCGGGTGTCCCTGCTCCAAACCAAAGACCTGGCGAGCTCTTTGGGACTACAGAGAGAAAAGCGCTACCTCCTAGCTGAATACCATGAGGACTTTCTGTCCCCGCAGCACTTCTGCTGGCTGTCCCGTCCTGATGCTGGTGCACAAGCACCGCTCCTGAATATGAACCTGGGGCTGATGGCTGAACTCCTCATTAAATACGCACTAGTTAAAAACCATCGAGAAATAGACAGTGGCTGCATTTCCACTAAAGAAAACTGGCTCCACGTGGCAGACGCAGCGTCCTTCATTCCGCCTTACCACCGCCGCAGGACCATCAGCGTGTCCGTCCTGGGAGACGGGCAATGGCCGCAGCCCTCCCGCTTCTGGTGGGCACCTGAGCAGCGGGGAGGACAAGAGAGAGGCTTTGAGGTGCCCTGTGGACGGACAGAAAGGCCCCGTATGGCAGCCTAACCCTGTCCTAGCAGGATTTCCCACCCCTTTCCGCAGCAGGATCACTGGCACGCTCACCTTCGGCCCAGCTCTCGGCGCACATCTCCCGTAAAGCTGCGCTCCCGTCAGCAATCCTCAGGAACGGATCACTTCTGAAGGAAGAGAAGGCAGGGGGCACAGCGGGCTTGGCGCCGGCTACGTGCAGCCTGAACGTGCAACACCAGGCACGCTGGGGAGCAGCAGCGGCATCGCAGGACGTGGTCGGTAATGGCAGAAAGCGAACCTGAGACGCGGACGCGCTGCTGCCTCACAGCATCGCCCGCGCATCTCCAAGAGAAATCACGCCAGACATCAGCATTTACACAGTACCAAGAATTAACTTTATTAGCAACAGTATCAGACAACTGAGTCCCGTCTTGAGAGGTATTCAGTCACTTCCCTCTGCAACACCACGGAGAGGACAAGCGGACGTGCACAGCAGCCAGTAAGCGAGCAGGACCTCCTAACACCTGGGGAAAACCGGGGAGGTCAGGAAGCCAGACCAACCGACACGGAGCGCAAGACCTCTCCCTCTAAAAGCCCACAGAGGCCACTTGAAGCTGAAGACGTACGCACTGGAGATGCCACCCGTGGGTGCTCAGCCCTGGGTGTTTCCATCTCGGAATGATTTCACGTCTGCAGACGAGAAGCAACTGCCTTTGCACCCGGAGCACGTCAGTATCTAACCAGTGAATCACAAACCTTCATGCCACTGCTAGTGCTTGCGCTGTTGACTGCAGAGCCCGTGTGTGCAAAGTCATGCGCCGTAAAGCTTCTCCTCTGTATCACGTGCCCTGTAAATTTTCCACCCATGTCTGGATTTTNCCGCGGGTCTCTTTGGCAGCGGCGCTGGCCCCAGGCACCGTGCAAACAGCAGCTCTTCCCCTTGGCAGCGAGCAGGGATCCATGCGAGTTTTGATTGAGTTTCACTTCACGGGTCCGTGCTCATGAATTTTGCAGGAGTCTGCATGGCTCATTTTACGCCAGGCCCTGCGGAGATCGCATCGATCCTTCCCCCAGCCGCCAGATCACAGCCAGGCTCCCTCTGCACCACGGGAAGCCACCAGCAAGCACAGCACCACGAGCCTGAACCTTCACCACACAACTAAACCAACGCCGGCGAGGGTGAGAAAAAGCCAGGCTGGCATCACTTGGCTTCAGCCGGAGCTGGTCCAAAGAGAAGGTTTAGGAGGTCGGTACGTTTTGCAACCAGATTCGTTTCCAAGACCACAGAGAAGTTTGCACCTTTCCATCACAAGTCAACGGTAAAAGACAGTGAAAACATTTACAACTCTACCCATCTTTGCTAAGCAGCTGAGGAGGTGGTATGAGTTAGAGACCATCTGGCATCGCCTTTTTGGACAGGTGAGGAACCCACGCGTCCAGCTCAGCTCCAAGCCCTGCTCCCAGCTCCAGATCTTTCTCTGGACCGCGGGTGTCCCTGCTCCAAACCAAAGACCTGGCGAGCTCTTTGGGACTACAGAGAGAAAAGCGCTACCTCCTAGCTGAATACCATGAGGACTTTCTGTCCCCGCAGCACTTCTGCTGGCTGTCCTGTCCTGATGCTGGTGCACAAGCACCGCTCCTGAATCTGAACCTGGGGCTGATGGCTGAACTCCTCATTAAATACGCACTAGTTAAAAACCATCGAGAAATAGACAGTGGCTGCATTTCCACTAAAGAAAACTGGCTCCACGTGGCAGACGCAGCGTCCTTCATTCCGCCTTACCACCGCCGCAGGACCATCAGCGTGTCCGTCCTGGGAGACGGGCAATGGCCGCAGCCCTCCCGCTTCTGGTGGGCACCTGAGCAGCGGGGAGGACAAGAGAGAGGCTTTGAGGTGCCCTGTGGACGGACAGAAAGGCCCCGTATGGCAGCCTAACCCTGTCCTAGCAGGATTTCCCACCCCTTTCCGCAGCAGGATCACTGGCACGCTCACCTTCGGCCCAGCTCTCGGCGCACATCTCCCGTAAAGCTGCGCTCCCGTCAGCAATCCTCAGGAACGGATCACTTCTGAAGGAAGAGAAGGCAGGGGGCACAGCGGGCTTGGCGCCGGCTACGTGCAGCCTGAACGTGCAACACCAGGCACGCTGGGGAGCAGCAGCGGCATCGCAGGACGTGGTCGGTAATGGCAGAAAGCGAACCTGAGACGCGGACGCGCTGCTGCCTCACAGCATCGCCCGCGCATCTCCAAGAGAAATCACGCCAGACATCAGCATTTACACAGTACCAAGAATTAACTTTATTAGCAACAGTATCAGACAACTGAGTCCCGTCTTGAGAGGTATTCAGTCACTTCCCTCTGCAACACCACGGAGAGGACAAGCGGACGTGCACAGCAGCCAGTAAGCGAGCAGNGGAGGAGGAGGAGGAGGAGGGAGATCGTTAGCCCCGCGCTAACAGATGCCAGAAATTCGGGTGGGGGGGCATTTCAGCAGCGGGTGTCGGCATCCCCTTCTCCCCCCGAGGACGCTTTCCAGCAACCCAGCCCACATCAGGGCGAGCNACCCGTGGGTGCTCAGCCCTGGGTATTTCCATCTCGGAATGATTTCACCATCATTTTTACCATTCATCTGCAGATGAGAAGCAACTGCCTTTGCACCCGGAGCACGTCAGTATCTAACCAGTGAATCACAAACCTTAATGCCACTGCTAGTGCTTGCGCTGTTGACTGCAGAGCCCGTGTGTGCAAAGTCATGCGCCGTAAAGCTTCTCCTCTGTATCACGTGCCCTGTAAATTTTCCACCCATGTCTGNGGTGACACCCTGGGGGTGCTACCAGCAAGCCCAGCCAGTACCTGGAGTACTCCAGCCTGGGCAGCAGGAGGTAGACCATGATGCAGACGACGATGAAGATGTCCGCGGTGAGGAAGTAAGCCAGGGCGCTGTCGGTCACGTCGGCCGCCGCCGCCAGGTCGATGAGGGAGGCGATGGCGCTGACCGTGCCGCCCATGGCCTGACCTGCAACGCGGCCGTTCGTGGGGTGCAGCGGAGCCAGAGGTCCCCTCGCACCCCCGTCCGGCGCAGCGCGAGAGCCGGGACGGCACCCGACCCACCCTGCCCCGCGCCCAGACCCGGCCGCCCACCAGCAGGCGCGGGAACGCCAGCTGCAGGCAGGCGCTTCTGCGGCCGTCTCAGCGACGCAGCGATTCCCCCGCCGGGCCCAGCTCATTAAAACACTCCTGTCTCGGCCCCGGGGAAAAAAAACATCTCCATCTTGATTTCTTTCCCCCTTTCCTCTTGGCTTCTCAGCCATCCCACAGCACATTTATAACGTTATCAACACCGGCAAGCCTCCAGGGAGCTCATCACTCACGGCTCCCCGTGTGCCCCTCGTCACTTATGGAAATGCACGCAGATGCTGACGGGGGAGACAAGGCAAGGTTTAAGATTCCTCCAGATGCAAACCGAGGAGCAAAAGGGACAGCACCTCCTTCCCCCCTTTTCCCTGCGCAGAACAAACAAATAGATCGAGTCGTGGCTTCGGCTGCGGCCGCTCTGAGGGACGTTCTCCCCACGGACAGGGATGCNTAAAAAAAAAAAAATCAGCCATAAAGCAAAACTGTGTGCGCAGTGCCAAGGAGCCCAAACCAAAACGATGCCGACAGAGCGTCCCACTGAAGGCACAGCAAGGCGCTTCATCTCTGGAAGCTGCCGGCCTGGGATTAAACCCAGTGAGCTGCAAAGCAAATAAAAGGGACTCGTTATTCTTCCAATCACTCTGAGTCACCAAGTCTTAAAAGAAGTGTTTTCCATAGACGGTGCCCCCCGAGGCACCAGCTGTAACAGCAAGTTACGCCATCACGTCCTTGCTCACTGCTGCACCTCTCCCAGACCATAAATCCACGCAATTTGCGAAAATAAATACAGTAATTGCATTTAGCCCGGGCTGTATTTGCATACAGCAGTTTAAGTGAGTTTAAAAGCCCTGTGGGTGGGCCATCTTTTTGGGCACCACAGTGCCTCATCCCCCTGGAAGCACCTGGGGACTGCATGACGCCGGTCTGCTTGAATTCAGCGATTTTCGGCTGTGAACTTGGGAAGGGTAACGTCGGGGCCTCTCTAGTAACCCTCCCCGACTTTACAGACATCTCTCAACGCAGACTAAAGGCACCTTAAAAACACAGAGGCCCGCTTAGCATTTCAGTTTCCTTCGGGTTTACCTGCAGAACAGCGAGTCAGCGTCCACAAGCGCTGCCTGCACGGCTGCGGCCAGCAGCACAGAAAATCAAACAGCCACGGGCTGTTCTCATCTGGAAAAATTAAAGCAAGCAGAAGTGCAAGCGGAGAAGTTTCCCTTGCACGTGCCACGATTTCCCTTTCCTGGGGGAAATCCCCCCGAAACGATGCCCTGCTGCTATCCACCCTCCAAGCTCACTTAAAGCTTCCAGGGCTGAAGAACCTTTGGTTCCACACCGCCGGCAGGGTTTTACGCAGCAAGCCGCCCTTTCCCAGGGGGCATTTTAACGAGGGAGAGGTTTCTTTGGCCACGCAGGTGTTCCCGTTGCTTCCCTCAGGTCGAGGCTTCTCAGTCCATTTGCTTTGGTCCCCAGCTCCTCCTCGCGGGGCTTTGGGGACAACCCCAAAGCAGCATCGCAAACCGAGGGCATCCCTCCAGCGCCGCTCTAGATGAGGTGGACGACGAGCACGGAGCACGCGGAGCCCAGGGCCAGCCCCAGGACCAGATAAAAGGTCATCACCACCCCTGCTGCCTCGGCCAGCTCCTTCGGCACGATCTTGGGGCCATAGATGATGGCCAACGTCCCCAGGTAGCCGTTGCTGAGCCCCAGCAGCGCCGTGAAGACCACCGGGTAGACGTCGTGGTTGAAGAACACCGTCCGGATGTGAGCCCGGGGCTGGTAGTTGCTGAGGATGAAGAGGGGGAGGAAGACGGTCCTCAGGAGGACCAGGGCGGGCAGCAGCTTGCTGTTGGGGCCGGGCGCCTGGATCCAGGCGGTGATCTGCCTCCCGCACCAGTCGGCGAAGTTGTACAGAAGGAAGCTCGTCAGCGGCACGAAGTACTTGGTGGTCCACAGGCTCCCCGAGGCCTCGTGGACGGACTCGATGTTGGAGGAGATGGAAGGGAAGACGACGATGGAGACGAAGAAGATGTAGAAGAGGCAGGAGCCAAGGGCGGCGGTCTTGCGCAGGATGGGGAGCAGCGGGGGGACGTCGGCGGGTCCGGGCAGCAGCGAGCTGCCTGCCGTGCCTCCCGGCTCCGCCTCGTCCTCCACGGGGCGGCCAGGTGACACGGTGGCCAGGGATGGGCTCTCCTGGTGGCGATGGGGAGCAGCGGGGGGACGTCGGCGGGTCCGGGCAGCAGCGAGCTGCCTGCCGTGCCTCCCGGCTCCGCCTCGTCCTCCACGGGGCGGCCAGGTGACACGGTGGCCAGGGATGGGCTCTCCTGGTGGCTTCTCATGTAGTACCTGCAAAAGAGGAGGAGGAG
>VXAL01010878.1:288791-317503 GCA_013399475.1 Chauna torquata | reverse complement strand
TTTTTCCTGTTCCCTCCCCTTTTTTTTTCCTTTTCTTTTTTTTTCCTTCCCCTTTGCTTCCTCACGTTGCTCCTTCCCCCCCCCAAATATTTTTTTTCCCCTCTTTTTCCCACTCTTTTAAAAATTAGTCACCTTTTTTTTTTTCCCTTTTTTTCCCCCCGCTCTTTATAAAATTCTCGCTTTTTCTTCCACCTCCCTTCATTCAAAATTATTAAGCCTGGCGCTACGCCAGCCGTCCGTCATCCCACTTGCCCAGACCTCTCCCAGACCCACCACGAGCGGCCGCGTGGCCCCCCCCACGGTTTTCCGTCGGAAGCTCAATCCCGGCGCGGGGATAACGAGAGCTCTGCTGGGGCTCAACTTGGGGGTCACGTCATCCCCTCCCGAGGACGTGCAGGTTGGGAACGGGGAGCATCCTCTGGAGGAAAAAGGTCCCCTTGCTAAAACGGGGCCACGAGCTTCCACTCGCTTCACACCACCCTGTTAACGCGAATTTCAGTGTAAAGTCCCCAGTTTCCCCCGTTGCGTGTGTATCCATCCTTTCTTCATCGATGCGAAATCGGCCCTAGCAGAGACGCTCCGGTCTGCATTTTTCGCACGTGCAGCTGTGGGACAGACGCACGCAGCTCCCTCAGCCCCCAGCAGCACCAGCCATGCCCCGGCTTCTTCTCGGAGCCTTGGAGGACAGCAGCAGCTCCCACGGCCTCCGCCGCCACGTAGCCCACGACACACGCACGTTCTGTTTTTTTTCCCCCACAAGCAGCCGAGCAGAAGCACGCGACCGGCCCGCGTCACCCACCGGCGGTGCGCTGAGCTGGAAAGGCTTCAGAGGAGCACGGGGTGGGGGGTTCTCTCCAGACGTTTCTCCTTGGGATTTTCATCCGCATTGACGTGCCAGGCTGGAAAAGCACCTGAGGAGACGGCGCAGCCTCTCCGAGTCAGTGACCCATTGGCCCCGAGGGATTTGCCTGGTATTTCTGACCTGCTGCGGTCTATCACGTCAAAAAACCCGCTGCTGGAGAACAGCCTCGGATCACATCAGCACAAGGGACCGTGACAACCGAGCAGGGCAAATAAAGCCGGGCCGTGGTGAAGCGAAGCCGCCGTGGTCCCTCAAGCCACCATTACCCATGCTCGAGAGATGCTCCGCAGCACGGCCCCACGGCTCGGCTCCGGTCAGAGCTTCGGGACCTTCCCGTGCCCATAAGGTGGCTGGGGCTGCATCCCCACCCCAGCCCCAAATGCAGCGACAGCACCGGTGTGAGAGCAAGGGCAGAGAGGGGCTCGTGGCACAGCTGGGTCCCGGCTCGGGGATTTGTGTGTGTTGTCCCAGAGGGATGCCGGTTGTCCCATCAGCTGCAGGTCTCGCGTGCTGGGGCAGCTGGAGGAGGGAGAAACGGTAAGTGAATTGGAAAATCCACCGGTACTGGCCCAAAGCAGATTTTCTACACAATATAAAAGTCGAGACATCCCAGCGTGGGCTTCTCCGGTGCTCTCGGGTGTCCCCTCTCCAGCAGAACACTTGTCAGCACTGAGCCACGGCGCGGCAGTCGCTTTTCAGCCTGTCATGGGGCTTGAATTCAGTATAGCGACTGCAGAGAAGATCTGGGCCAGCCTACCTTTAAGCAGAAAGACAGGGCTAAGTATTTCAGCAGGAGAACAGCAGACGGAAGCGGTCACTGGTTGGTCAAAGCCAGCCACAGATCTGGGCTGAGGTTAAAGGAATTAATATGACAAAAAAAAAAAGGCTTGGTTCCTCTGGCCGAGACGGGGCAGGAGGAGGGGATGGGACTGAAGCAGGCGAGCAGCGAGGTGGAGGTGGCCCTCTCCCATGCCGCAGGAGAGCGGGAACAGCAGCCGTCCCCGGTGGTGACCCAGAGCCACGTGGCTCTTGTCCCTTGGGATCGCCGTGCCTGCAGCATCCGACCGAAAGCAGGTCGGAGGGAAAACCATCCAAGGTGGAGAGGATTATGGTGAGGGACCTCAGAGAAGCCAACTCGTAGGCAAAAGAGATGGACGGAAGTTTGGCCATGGTGAATGAGGGTCCCCACGCCCCCTCCCCAGCACGACTGTGGCTCCAGTCCTCCTCCACCGGTACCGGAGGGACGCAAGGGGCAGCCAGGGGAGGCTGCACAAAGCTCCTGCAGACGCCGAGCCCAGCGGGAACCGGTGAGTGATGAACGCAGGAGGAGAGAGCAGATTGTCTAAATTTCTTTTTTTTTTTTTTTATTATTAGACTAGGAAATATAATTTATTGCATAAAAATTACTTTGTTACAATAGGAATGCTAAACTTTATTTACAGTTCTTTAGTTTACAGAATAAACAGACGCGGATGGAGAGGATGCCACCAGGCCCATCCCCTGGACATATAAATATGGAGACAGATCGCAGAGCGAGAGGCAGAGGCTGCCGGCACCACGCTGCCCGTGGCTTTGCTCCGCGTCCTCGGGACCGGCGCTTGCACGGCCCGGAAGGAAGGGAGAGATGAACGCAGACGGACGTGGCGGGCAGGACAGGTGGACGGACGGACAGGCGCGCACGCCGGCGCAGCGTGATCCGCGGAGCAGACACAGCGAGAATGAGAGCGAGAGAGATTCAGACGCACCCTGTCCTGCGACCCGAGAAGGCTGCAGCTCATCTCCCGCAGAGTATTCGCTGAAGCCCTACAGAATGCCAGCAGCCACTTCGTTAGAGCGATTCTTCATTTCTTTCTTCCCAGATCTGCTTATTCCCCTCAGCTCAGGGACGGGGTGTCACTAGTCGGATGCTTAAATGCAGCCTCGGGGAGAGAGAAAAACCCTTCCTGGGTGGCGAGGGGATTCACCCAGAAGTCTTCCCACCCTATGTTTCCAACCTGGTGAAAAACCAATCCGTACGATAAGCAGGGAAACAGCGGAGGAGCTGGATGGAGGGATGTCACATTCCCCAAGCCCCCCGGCCACGCCGGCTGTTTTTAAGGGGTGCCGTTTTGGTTGGGTTTGCAGCTGCCAAGAAATGCATCTGAGGATTTGACCCATCTGTGGTTTTTGCACGTCCAAAGGTCTGCATACTCAGTGTACTGCCATTGCAGACTTTAAAAAGGTTTGAGCAACACACAAAAAAAGCCCCCTTCCTCCCACAGCCTTGAAAACCCAACAAGAAACAAACCCTGGAGCCCCCAAAACACACGAGTGGCACTATGGGTTCCATCACCGCACCAAGAGTTGCCGAGATGCATCGGAACCGAGTCCCTCACACCCTGGCTTCAGGGTTTGCGACCAAGAAAGCACCAGAGGGACAGTGAGGGAACCCTGGCAGAGCCTGCACGCCTCTCCACGCTCATGAGAAGCCTGGACTCCTGACTGGGATTTCACCCAGCACGCAACAAGAACCCTGGAGACACCGGGATGCGCCGAGCAGGTCGGCACCAAGCCTCTCATGTTGCCGAAGGCAACCTTGCAAAGATGCCTGCAATACTGAAAACTTCTCCCGCGCTGCCCTGTGAGGATGCTGGCGCTTGCAGCTACCCGAGTTTGCTCCGGTTTGCATCCCACGCTGCTCAGCCTGGGCTTGGCATCCCAATGCGTTGCAGCCTGAAGCAGGACCTGCCCTCAGAGCCTGCTCCAGGCTTGCTCTTAACACTTCCATCGACGGAGGGTCCACAGCCTTGCTGCGTGATCTAGTCTAATCCTGAGCTTCCCATCCCCTTCCTAATTTTTTTTTTCAACAGACAAATATCTAGGATACAACAATCACCGAGTAAATACTTCTATCTGCAGGTAATCTAGATTTTTAGCCTTCATTGAGACGCCGTATCTTTGTGACGAACCTCGTTACCCCTTGATTACTTTCCACTCATCACACAACTTCTCCACCGTTAGAAAGAGTCAACTGCAGAAAAAAAGGGAGAAAACAGAGGAGGTGCAATAGGATGGAAACGCAATGACTGCTTACGATGCTGCCTCTCGTGCTAAAACACTTAGCCTGGCTTGCAACTTGGAGAGCCTTCCTTCCCAGCGAGGTAGAACTCAGCACAGGACCAAAAGAAACCCAAACAAAGCAAACTAACGACTCCGTTGGCGTTTCTTTCAACCCCAACAAGAAACCAGCTCTTCAAAACGCCGGGCTGCAAAGGACACATCTATCATTTCAACGGGCTATGTGCAAACCCGTAGCAAGCCTGACATCTGAGACCCTGCGTGAAAACCCACCAGGCTTTGTCCTCGGACCCCACACAGAAGCAGAAGAGCCCCACCAACCTCACCCAAAGCGGTCCCCAGCCCGAGACCTCCCTCCCCGCATCACAGCCGAAATACTGACTCAAAAACAGGGACCCCAGAGCGATGCGGTCTGCAGCGGGGCCGTGTCCTGTCCTGCCTCCCCCCACCCCAGGCTTGGGGCATGAACAACAAAATCTTGGGTTTTTGTTTTAAAAAAAAAAAAAAAAAAAAAAGAAAAGACAACCAAACCAACCAACCAACCGAAAAAAAATAAAAACCCACCGCTTTGGCCTGTGCGTCAGTGCAGGTCTGAAGTCTTTGGTTTGTATTTATGTATATAAAGGCGCAGTCATCCTAAAAAGCTCCCCCAAAACTACGCTGGGAAAGAACTCATTGAAAGGACCAATGAATTCGGCATCCCCTGCTGACACCAGCAGCGATGGAGACAGAGCCCAGCGATGGAGGAGGAGGACCAGGGGAGCATCCAGCACGGTGCTGGGAAGAGGGGCACCACGTTCTGTCGCTCCTTGAAGAACACCACCAAGAAAAGCCGGGCAGCATCCCTCCAGCCATGCTCGCAGACTCTGCTCCGTGGGACGCTGCCGCCAGGAAGGGGAACTCGCAGTGAAAATCTCGGGGAGGGTCTCAGCTCGCCCTGAAGCACAGGGGCATAGAGGCACTTAACCCTACGGACTTCCCGGGGGTCCCAGGACATGTAAACAAGTTTTGCTCGACTCGACCACACGCCTTCCCTACAGAAGAGCGTTCACTTAAATCTCTCTCTCTGCCACTCTGACCAGAACAATGCTCTTGCTCTCTCACACAAAAAAAGATTTATAAATCTTTTTTTTTTCTCTGTATTTTTTTTTTAAAAGGACTCATCCAAAGATCTGGATAATAAATTATTTGCGTTTCCTAAGAAACTGTTTTTTTTTTTTTTTTTTTTCTTTTTTTCTTCCTTTCCTATTTGCCTTATTAAGCTGTCTGAAGCCTTTGACAGAAGTAAGCCGCTTGCCTAGATTGTACTCGTCTCTTCAACGCAGAAATGCCATCAAAGGAGGAGGAGAACCAGAGGGGAGGGGAACCCACACGCACAAGGAGAAGGAAAGCCCCCGCCGCCCCCGCTCGAGAAGCCCCAGTTCCTCCAGCATCACCAACTGCCGCCCCGAGGACGGCCAGGAGGAGGAGGAGGAGGAACGCCGCGTAACACTTGAATTGCTTGTAAACGCTGAGGATCGGTCTCTAAGGCTGACAGTGACGTGGGGAGGGAGAAGCGGGCACCCTCGGCCCTTCCTCGCTCAGCCACCACATAGGGATGGACGCTGGGGAAGGGTCCCCCCCTCGCCATCCCCCTGGACCGCGGGGAGCATCAGCAGCAGTCGCCCTCCGTGGCCATGACCACCAGCATCTCGCTCTTGCCCATCTCTTCTAAGGCACTGGCCAGGGTGTTGAGATCGCCGTCGTCTTGGTGCTCGGCTTCCCATAAGTCCAGGATCACCCCGGTGGGGCTGGCTTTGGTGGCAAAGTAGTTCAGATACCTGCAAAGGAGAAGCAGAGAGAAGGTCCGGGTTGAAGCGTTGCCCTTCTGCGACGGAAGGGTGGATGATGCCGGAGCAGCCAACCTGTTTGAACCATGATGGAAATGCCACGATGCAAATGCCAAAGCCCTTGAGACATCACCTTCGATTTTCACGCAGCGCTGGCATTCACGTAAAAGCAATGCGAGCTTTGTTTTGCTGCAGTCACTGACCACGCTCCCTCCCTTCCTTCTGTCCTCAGAGTGTGAGCCCACAAAGGAACATCACACGGATGTTCATGGCCCCAAATAAACAAGGGCCAGTTCAAAATGAGGAGGGACCCAGACCACAGCCGTGGATGGGTACAACTATGCCCAGATATATCCGTATTTACAGCCGGACATCTATAGATGGAGATAACCCGGCCGGACGCAATCCAGCACGGATGGAGCACAGAGCAAAGCACGGCGAGACCCACCGGTCCATGGAAAGCTTCTGGGCGAGAAGTCTCCAGTCGTTCCCCCTGGAGTTGGGAGCATCCAGGCTGTTGCAGATTTTCTGCCGGATGGAGAGGGGGATTTTGAAGGCGTAGGGTCCCAGCTGGGTGGTGGGGGCACTGCCGTGGTGCGAGTGGAGGGTGTCAAAGGAGCTGGCGTGCTGCAAGGGGAAGGACAACGTGAGATGTTTCAGCAGAGGGGTGGGAGAAGCCACCCACCTCTGCTCGCTTGTCCCCTCGCCATTCCCCTCCTGCTCACCTCTCCCAGCGTGACGTGGAGCTGGAAGATCTGCCCTTCCCCTTCCACCTGCCGGACGCAGATCTTGCAGGTGAGCTCGGTGGAGGCCTGGCTGTACCTCTCCAGCGTGAAGGTGCAGTGCAGGGCTCGCTGGCTGCCGCTCCAGATGTGGTAGAAGGGGATTTCCTGCAGACCACCAAAGCACAGGCTCAGCGAAGGAGAAGTCCCATCTCCTCCGGCCACCCCACGGGAACGAGGTGGGACAGAGGGACCCCACAGACAGCGTCCCACCAAGCAAGGAAAACTGGTCCCGCTTTCTCTTCCATCCCTTTGGGAGAAGATCCTTAGAGGTCAGGCCAGGGCATCCGGTGCCCACCGCTTTGGGGACCCCAGGTGGTACCTCACCTGGTACTTGGCCAGCAGCTTGCTCCTCCACAGCGAGTGGGGGATGTCGTGGATGGAGAGACGCAGGTTGTGGTAGCTGTCCTTGAAGGGCAGGGGCTTGGGCTCCTCCAGCAGGTAACCGCCCAGCGTCCGCTCCAGCTCCAGCACCTCCTGCGGGCAGCGGGACAGGCAGCGTGAGACCCGAGAGCCTGTCAGCTCACCCCGCTCACCAGCCTGACCTTGGGCTTGAATTTTCTAACTTAACACGTGAACGGCTGTACGTGCCTCTGTGCTTTTCGGATGATGCAAAGACGCGCCACAGAAAGGTCGGGCACTTTCAAGAAACCCCTCCCCAGGTGCCACCCTATCTGTTTTTAACACCGTCCCACTATCCCACCAGCAACTGCTAGGAGAGAACTAAAATCCAGGAGGCAGAGCACTGCCTCCACCTCCACCTAGAGGCACTACAGCAATCCTGACGCGGCAGGACAAGGCGCAGGGAATTAAATGGCCATGGCGCCGGTGGTCCACGCAGCCAAAGCATCAAAACTTGAGCTCCTCATGTTGCGCTCGATGCTATTAATGCCATGAAGGCTCCCCAGGAGGGGAGAGAAGTATCTCCAAGCATCTGGAAGGACGGGGAGAGCAGTAAACATGCTTATTATTTAAGTGCGGTCACTTTTCAGGGAGTTGCATCAGGCTGGCAGCTCCCCGGAGCAGCATCTCGCCGACCGCACGAGCAGCTCTGGGAAGCAGCGGCACCCGGGGTGGCCCGCCCGAACGTCACGCTCCCGCGGCCACCAGACCTCAGGTGCATCAGGGAAACAAAACGCATTCGGAAACAAAGCTCCCCAGATCTCTGGGCCAGCTCCAGGCTGACACGCATCCGTGCTGGGCTGATGACAACCGGTAGGTGTCTGTGGTACCTTCAGCGCGTCCGGCGTGTCCTCCAAGCAGTAGACCTTGAGGTTGTACTCCAGGGAGGTGCAAACGGTGGGGGCGAAGATGGCCAGCTGGAGCCTCTTGATGGCTGACCTGGAGTAGGACTCCCCCACGAAGACGTAGGTGCCCAGCTGGTCCAGCAGAACATGGCAGGACTTGGCTTCCAGCTGGCAGTAGCAGGGGGTGTTGAGGGTCTCCTCATCCAGGGTCACGACTTCCTACAAGGAGAGACGAGAAACCAGGGCTTGGGGTCAGCCCCTTGCCCAGGGGGATTTTCTAGAGGTTGCGTCCCACAACGCTTGGGGTCTTCGCAAGCTGCAGGGGCTGGGCTCGCTCCTTACCTCCCAGTTTCCCTGGTGGGACTGTGTTTTCAGCTGGAAAATCCAGTCCGAAGAGCTGACGTCTGCGCAGTGGGGGATGGTGAGGACGACGGGGCGGCACAGCAGCAAGCCGGTGGGTCCGCAGGTCACCACCGGGCTCAGCACCGTCTGCGTGCCTTCGGAGGGCAAGCTGGGGAGAGGGGACACCCGTTGGACAGGAAGCCCCGCGGCAGGTGACAGAAAGCGGAGGGGAGGGCGGCACGGTGCGACTTACAGGGCGCTCTCTGCCTTGTTGATGACGAGGTACATCTCGTAGAACTTCCCCTGCGGGATGGCCCCGTGGGGCACCAGCAGGCTCACCCCTAGTGCGGTACACGCAGGCGTTAGTCCCAAAATGAGGGAGAAACCACCCCTCCACCCCAAACAGTGAGCACGAGGGTGGCAGTGAGCTAGGGCAGCCCGGAGCGTCCCAGGAAGAACATCTCCAGATGTTCCTCAGCTGCACCACTTGCACCAGCAATGGAAAGAGCCAAGCTTTTGCACCTCCTCCCCACCTTGGGGCTTACCCGTGCCAGGGATGGTGAGCCTTCCCCCAAGGTAGCCGAAAGTCCCGCTGGCGCTGCTGCCGTGCTCCCGGGGCAGGCTGAGGAGGTGCTGGGAGCCCAGGGCTTTGCTCCGCACGTTCGCAAAGTGGCCGTCCCTGCCGTTGTCCCCCGGGTAGGTGCCCACGGCAGGGCCCCCCCCCAGCAAGTCCGTCGCGTCGTGGAGCCCCGGCGAAGAGGAGGCGGTGGACGAGTTGTAGACCTTGATCTTGAGGTTGGGGAGGGGGTCGAGCAGGGGGGAGTTGGTCATGGGGATCTTGTCGGAGGAGTCCTGCAGGGCGTACATGGGGCCGCGGTACACCCCGGCGCTGGCCGTCAGGTCCGGCTGCACGGAGGGGTGCAGCAGCTGGGGGTTGTCTGCGGGAGGAGGAGGCATCAGTGGAAACAAGGGGACGTAAAACCGCTCCTTAACTGGGAGCCGCCTGTGAAAACCCCTCCTTGCCCAGCAAGGCACGCGGGCGTGCGAGCAGGGCACTGGGCCACCTCTGCCTGCCCTTCCTCAGCGCCCAAGCACCTCCAGGGAGCCCTCGGCTTCCACGCATCAGCAGGTGCCCCTGGAAAACCGGGGCTGGAGGGTCACCACGAACCCGTCCCCTGCACGTTTCTGTGGCCTGCAGCCAGACTCTGCGTGGGCTCGAGCTGGAGAGCAGGACCTGCACGGGGCACGTCCCTTACCGTGGCGGGAGGTCTTGAAGTTGACTGGGTGGAAGCCTCCGGTCAGGGCAGCTGATGAGTCCGTGATGTCCGTGTCAAAATCCCGGCACCTCCTCCGGTACACCACCACCCCCACAGCCATGAGGATCACGATGAAGACGAAAATGGCCACCACCAGCCCGGCGTACAGGGCCACGTCGCCCGTGGCCTCCAGCACTGGGAGGGATGAAAGAAGTGGGGGTGAAACATTAGGTTTACGCAGCTTGAACGCATAAAATCATCAGCCTAATAGCCTAACAGAGATAACCCTGAGGAGTGAATGTAAGACCTACACACGTATCTCATATATACGTACCAAAGCTGTACATCCACCTGGAAAGAGCAAGTGTGGCCACATCCATACGGACAGCCCTCAGCACCCCCACCACCCCCTCCCCTGCCACGAGGCGCTTGATCTTTAAATGCTTGGTACATCTGGGACGGAAGACAGAGGAAGAAATCTTATCCACTGGTGTCAAGCGTGGGATGAGCCCACACCAAAAATAAATCCAATGCCACCACCCGTGAGATGCAGACATAAGGTGCTGCACATGGCCATCAGGTAAACCCTCTGGCAGCCAGATCTGAACATGCTCAGCCCATCCTTCTCTTTCCTCCCTTCGCATTGCCCTTATTGCTTTGTTTCTACGGCTTCGTGCTCAAACGAAGCCTTGCCGTAAGCCTCGCGATCACAACCACGTTAGGTCTGTTTTGCTTCTGGGAGGTATTTATCCAAAGGGAGAATTTGTACCGCCCTACAGCACGAGCTACTCCAAGCCCCCTGTCTCTGCTGAGCAAGCAGGGGGCTCGCCACATCCTTACATCACCCCATCTGGATGCCAAAAACAGAAACCCTGCTGTGCCCCGGGGCTCCCAACTCGAGGAAGGGTGTCCTTGGCTAGGGTGACGATGCCTGGAGCATCTTCGGTGGAGCGACGCTGGACGCATCGTGCTGCACCCAAGAACTGCATGCAGCCAGCAGCAACAGGGGGACAGGAGCAGGGGTGTGAAAGCGTCATCGCTGTAGCTTCCCAAGCGCAGTGCGTGATTCAATGCACAATAAAGTGTCGGGGTAGGTTTTAGTTGTTCCCTCTTCCCACCCTGTCCTTCCCCAGCAGCCGAAGCGGAGCCCTGCGGTGGGTGAAACGGAACGAAACTAAAGTGATGCAGCGCGAAGAAATAAAATGGCCATGAAATGAGCACTTACGGTGGCTTTTGGGTTCGCTTAGAACTCTTTTATCTGTTAGGAAAAACAAAGTTAGAAAACAAAAGGTGAAGATGGCGTGATGGGGGATGAAACGACACAAAACGCAGGCGCAGCTGGGGCAGCGCGTGGGGACATGGAGGAGCTCTGCAGGCGGCTCTGCTGCCACCGCGCCTTCACCGTCCCCACCGCTGAGCTCTCCTAGAGGCAAGCGGCCGCAGGATGCGTCCTGGGACTCATGCCCCAAGCCCCTGCTCTAATGTGGATGCTGCAGCAGGAGGCTTTGGGGGTGAAGGAAGGGGAAACTGGTGTCAAGCAGCAGCAGGTGGCAGCATCAGCCTTCGGTGCGCCCGCTTGGAGTGTAGCACGTACCGCTAGTGTTGTTTTTTTCCCTAAAATACCTAGATGCTGGCTGCTGCTCCAGAGCTCCTACTGAGCACTGACATTTTCACAGTGGGGCTTAGAAAACCAACTGAATTGTCCCTGCTGACAACAACCAGCATTATTTCAGCAGAGACTCCAAACCTAGCGCGGTTTCAGAAGGCTGGGTGGGACAGTCAGGTCCCACACCGGTCACCAGAAATCCCCCAAACCTTTCTTTGCACTGGCTGAGAACTAGCTTTAAATTAATAATTTAAAAAAAAAAAAAAGTGAATAAATTAAAAAAAAAAAAGCTAAGAAAGCCTTGCTGGGACCCAGCACAACCACCACCAAGGCTTGCTTCAGGAAGGTGCTGAGCCCCTCCACGGGGTAAGGGTAAGCTGAGATGCCGCCCAGCCCCACCACCCCGGAGACACGTCTGGAAGCCTTCAGCCCACCACCCCCTCCTTCTCTGCCATCGACACACACGGGTCCTCCCCCTTCACCCCTCTCCAAGCCCATCCCCGATTTCCAAAGGCCAACAGCCCCACCGCAGTGAGAACTGACGTCTCCTCCTCCTCCTCGCGTGCGGGTGGGACCGCAGCAGCAGGAGGAGCGGGGCCACCGTCCCCTCCGGCTCCCCGCGCACTCACTCTGCAGGCAGAGCCCGTCGGTGCAGTTCTTGGAGTCGAGCAGCACGCCGCTGCAGTCCTTGCCGCCGTTGCGGGGGGCCGGGGCGGCACACTCGCGGCTGCGCCAGTGGGTGCACTCGGTGCTGCACGCCGACCACTTGCTCCACTCCGTCCACGCGCCGTCCACTGCGGGCCACCAAACACAGACACGCTGCTGGGGACGCTTCGGTGCAGCTCCAGGTCGGGGAGCAAGCGTCTCCGGCAGCGGAAAGGTGCCTGCAGCCATCTCAAGGTCTCCAGAGAGCTTCATGGAGCTGCCAGTCGCAGTCCTGATGCTATCTGTGGAGGCCAACTTGCGTCTCTGCAGACAGCTCTAGCTCTTTCAGGTCTTGGCAGACCGAAAGATGCTCCTGACTGGTCTCCTGAGCCTCTCTCTCCTTGGGGAGCACCAGCAGCACTGCTGCACCATGCAAGCTGGGGGCAGGACAGCAGGTTTCTGAACTCCCCCTTACCTGGGCAGAGGGTGGTGCAGGTTATCTTCTGGAAAGGTTGCCCATCGCAGAAGGAGCCGCCGTTGAGCGGCGCGGGGTTGGTGCACGTCCGGGTGCGCTTCTGCCAGCCCCGGCCACAGCGGTTGTTGCAAGGAGACCACTCGGACCAGGTGGACCAGCCACCGTTCACTGCAAGAGGAGATGGACGCATGAACACGTGACGCTTAAAGCCAGAGCAGCGAAGTCGACAGAGCCCATTGCAGCAGGGAAGGCTGCAGATGGAGCTAAGCTAACGGTTCACCCGGTCCTTATATCTTCCGTGAGGCCCTGGAACGGCTCGCCCTCATCAAAAGCAAATCCAGAAGCTCCTCCTCCTCATCTCATGGACAAGATGTTCAAACCTGCTTCGGGCTCTTTTTCCACTTTGCAAATATTTTTGCATCTGATCACAGCTGATCTTTGGTTTCATGGCAAAGTTCAGCCAAATGCAGCTTTTCAGCTGCTTCGAGAGTCAAAGCAAACCAGCTGGGTCCCACCTCCAACCGGGAAGGCTTGTAAATACCTGCACCTAGTAACGTCTCCTAATAACCTGTGCAAGCTGGCAGAGGTACCTGTTCTGCAGACCTTGGCTATTACCTAAGGTAACATAATGCCCTGGTGAGGTTGACTCCTACCTCTCCCACTAAGTGCCCACAGTCCCCCTCGGCTTGCAGACACAGCCCCGTCCCGAGAGCAAGGGTCGGTACCGTAGACGATGACAGCAGCCGTGGTGCTCCGGCGCTTGGCCACGATGTTCTTGGCCATGCAGGTGTAATTAGCAGTGTCCAAGAGCCGGGCCTGCTTGATGATGAGGTTGTGATCGATGGTGATGAGGAAGTTGGTGTCCTGGGTGGGATCGATGACATCCTCGTTCCTCAGCCACTCCACCTGGCAATGGACAGGGTGGGATGGGGTAAGGATGCGGGGGAGGACAGTGATTAAGCCGAACAGGAACTCAGCCAGGAAAAGCACATCACAGGTTTTAGCGGAAATGCCCATCCCACATGCTTCCCACAGGACGGTCTCCAAAGGGCCAAAAGTTAAGCCAGGACACAGCCTTAATGCTTGCTGAAATCTCTTGGTGCCAGTGGGGCGCAAGAGCAAAGCAAGAGACCTGCGTGGGCATGAAGAGCATGCCGAGTCCCACGCAGCTCTTTGCTTGTGTTGCATGGCCGCTTCCACGGACTTCCCAGTGCCAGCTGACCCCGGACAAGTTGCTCCATCGATGGGTGGCAACGCGGGGTGCAGCACTAAATTGCAGGGCTGCCCATTAGTTTCTGGGCTGTGCTTAATGAGGCTGTTTGGGATGGGTGTGAGCCGTCACTGAGTGTGGGTGTGGGCACGGAGCAAGGCCAAACATCAGACCGGGGGGCCTGAACGCACCAGCCCTGATGGAGAGCAAACCCCCGGACCAGCCTGTGACCTGCCCCAAAGACCTCCTCATCTTCATCGCTGTTTTGGCCAAGGCTGGGACATCGTGGCTATCACCAGTGCATGGCTCCTGGGGACTAACGGAGCGGCGGGCAGGGAGAGCACCACTGCCGTGCTAGGGAAACCCATCTGCAACGACTTTTCCAGTCCTCAGCTCTCACTCCTGACCGCTCCTCTACAGACAAGCCGCTGGGTGCCTCCTCCTCTCTGAGAGCTGGCCTCTGACGGGTTAACAGCACACCAGGGAGCAAGGGAGAGGTGGGCTGAACAGGTAGGTGCTGAGGTTAAGCGTGTTATTAGAAGCCAGAACAACACATTCACCGCCCAAAACAAACAATCCCGCTGAAAAACGAAAGCTGAGGGTCCCAGTGCGAGGCCATCCATCACGGCCGCAATCCATCTGCAAGGACGTGCCTCGTCCCTGCCCGGCTCGCTCCGTTTTTCGGGCTGCCTTGGTGGGGGTCTCACCTCCGCCTGCGGCACCCCCTCGGGCGGCCGGCACTGCAGCAGCACCTCGTGCTCCAGCGGCACCTCCTTGCCCAGCGGCTCCTGGTCGAAGTTCTTCCGCAGGTCTGCAGAGGGGGGAAACCCAGCGGTTACCGGCAGGTGGCAGAAAGAGGGCACCCCGCAAAACCTTGGAGGGGGAGAGCATCGCCTCGGTGCACGCATGCAGGGAAATCACTCTGGAGCAAAACGTGGCCTGGGAGGACGGGGCCATTCCCAGTGTGCACATCCTTCTTCACTGAAGAGGGGTATCGGGATGTGCACGATACCTTGGCTCCCATATATGTGCCAAAGCGACTTCCCAGATTTCGGGACTACGGGGACACAGCAGGCTCCTGCTCCAGACCCTTGGAAGGAGCAGGATCCCCCATGCATCGCTAGATGGTGCTGCAATCTTCCACTCCGGCACCCAGCCCTCAAAACCTGGGGCTCCTGCCGGTGCAGGGCACCACTCTGCAAATTCGGGAGCTGCCCGCCCCTATGCCTACCAGGGGACGCGTGGCGTGTCCCACCGCTCCCCTTCTCCCAAGCCTCCTGTAAGCATCTGCCTGCCGGTGCCACCACACATGGCTAAGTACAGCACGGCGAAGCCACGTCTTACCGACGCCGGCTGTTAGCACAACCTAAATACAAGCCACGTTGCGTATCCACCCCATGATGCCATCCTCATTTTAAGGGCACGCATCATACTTCCAGCCGTGCGTGGCATCAGGACGTTAGGCGGTGCCGCACAGCCTCACGCGAAGGCTTTGATCCGAATGACCAGGTACGAAGGGACTGGAAGGGCGTGAAGTCTTAAAAGCTTGTTAGCAGGAACTGCATGGACAGCATTAGAGAAAGACGCTGATTTATGGGATGGCAGAAACTGCCAAGCCCAGGGAGCTCCAGTTACAGGATGCTGGAGATAAGAGAGAAGACGTCTTAAACCATTCTATCTCAGCTGATCACCTCTCTCCGAGCAACACCAAACTCTCGGCTGGGGCCAGCTCGGGGACAAAGGGGCTTCCTCAGTGGCCAGCCCTTCGCTGGGTAACGTTTTCCTTGTTAAGGCTAAATCCTTCGGGGACGTCAGTAATGTAGCTGACTCACCAGCCACCCCCGTTTTGGACAACATGCTGGATTATTAGCCCTCTAATAGCAAAATCTGTTTACCACTTGGGAAGCAGGGCTGTTCTCCTATAGCTTTGCCATTTCATTTGCTAAGAGAGCAAATTCAGCTGGGTAACAGCCTGATTAACTCGACCTTAATCAGGCTGACACCCACAAACAGCAGCTTAGAGAAGTGACATATGACAGCAGGGACTCCGGGGACGCAGAGCCGCTGATTCAGGGAAACCGCGCAAGGTGCTAACCGTCGGGTTATTAACGATAATAAAGCGCCAGGAAGAGCTGAGCAGGCTGATGGGCAATGCGGCATTAACCCGGCCGGTGCCACAGCCTCTCGCCCCGGCAGGCAAGGACGATGCCCGCGCACGGAGCCGTGCCGCGGAGCTAAGACCAGCGTCTTCCAGCAAGGCTCGTGGATGGTCGCCTCCAACCCACCCAAACGCGCAGGCTGCAGAGCGCTGCTTTGTCAGCCCGGGACATGGGGTCGCACCTCAGGCTTTGCAAACGACTTCTAAACCAAGGGTCTGCACCCTCCAGAAACTCCCTACGGCCCGGCAAAGTGGAAAAGACGGCGGGAGAGGCGTTCGTTTACACTACAAAAGCCACCCGCGAGCCCACGCAGGCGGAGGTGGCCCTTGCAGAGGGGTAGGAGCGCTGCTGGAGGGGTGACGCCTGACCACGCGCTGCGCGTACCGAGCACTTACACGCTATGCGGACGTACGCCCTGCGGCTCTTCGTGGTGCCCGCGGAGCTCCAGGCCACGCACTGGCACCAGTAGTCTTCCAAGCCGAAGAGCTCCTCCACCTGCTGCCGGGAGACCTCGATCTGCACCTCCCGCACCAGCAGCCCTGCAAGGGGACGGAAGGACGGCATCAGCTCTGCACGAGCGCTCGGCTCGCCCCGGGGAGGGAAACTGAGGCAGCAGCCAAGAGGAGCGGTGGCGGGTGCGCAAAGCTTGGGGATGGAGGCAGAGGGCTGGAGACATCTCGGAGGCTGTGGCGGCATCCAGGTGCGGGACCCCTGCACATCACGGTTTCCTCCAGAGGGCAACTCGGAACCACCTCAACCAACCCATCAAGACCCCCATGATGTCCTCCAAGGCAACCTTGGCCGTGGCATGGACGCAACGACAAAGGTGACACCAAAGCGTCCAGGACATGGTCCCCAGGGCTCTGGAAACCCACCCGAGGATGACGAGGTTTCCATGAAGCATCACCCCCTCGTGATGCGGCCATCACCGAAGGAAGAGAGGAGTGGCACGAGAGGAGGAGCACGCTGATAATACACCAGGCTTACTTCTACTTATTTTAAACAGTACCTTTTCTTTTCCCCTACCGGCTATTCCGATAGAGCTGACAGCGCCAGACACAAACCCCAAGTGTCGCAAAGCCACTCGCCCGCCTCATGTACATCCTCGAATAAAACACTGAGCTGCTATTTATAAAGGAGCCCCAAGTTCACAGCGATATAGAGCTGCATGCTCCCTAGCTGTAATTTCATTAGCTCGCTTCCAGTGCTGCGAGGAGCAATTACTGTCTCCTTGCCACCTTCCTACAGAATAGCTGACAAACGCACACCAAGGAAATTTCACTTATTTTGCCACGATTAAGAGGAGGGGGAAAAAAAAGCATTTGGGCCAAGTGCGTTTGGAAAAATCAGGGCTCTCAGAAGGACCCAGACCTCCAAAGAGGTGTTCCAAAACCTCTCGTCTCGTCTGAAAGCCCCAGCCATGCAAGTTAGGAATGGTGGTGAGGGATCGTGCCAACGCTCTGATGTCTCTGTAAGCTCTGAAAGTGAAGATGCCCTACCCCAAAAATTGTAGGATGAGCTTATGAATCACAGAGCCGTTATTTAAACGGCTTACACGCATCTAAACATGGCTGCTTTCACGAGCGGTCCCTATTCATCCGGCTGAATTATCCTCTCTGACTTGGCCTATTTTTGCTTTCTTCCGCATGAAATGCTTTGGATCAGATGCAGTCAGAGCACTACAGAGCGTGCTTCATTCAAGACACGTCGTCTTAAAAGTTATTTTTTTTAAAGGTCCCTTTTCCCAAGCTTTTAACCGAGGACGCTTAAAAGCTGCGGACATCTAACCGTGCTCATCCGCCGCTTTGTGGCCGCCTCCCCCCGTGCCCTCTCTAGCAGCTTTCCCTACCAACGGCAGACACTGCAAATGCAGATTTTTAGCGCAGCAAACCGCTTTGGTTCCAGCTCCTTTTCTCAGGGTAGCTGCCGGGCAGATATGCCCAAGCCTGCATATTTTTTACATGCACGGCATCACCTCCACGCTGAAGTTATTGTCAGGTTTTTCACCGATAGCAGCAATATAATCTTTGAAGTCTGGACGAAGAACGCGTGCAGTTTCCTCCCCAGACTGCTGGCACGCATTCTGCAGGTGCAGACCGGGGCCCGAGAGGGGCAGACGCTGGCCCAGAGCAACACCGTGGAGAAAAGCCAATGGAAAATGAGCCCCCCCCCAAAAATTTCCCTGTAAGAAACGGGTAACCTCACGCTGCACGGAGGCTTTCTGCTCCCTCGAAGCTAGTTTCTCTGGCACGTTTTGCTCATCGATGCTCTTCCGCTAACCCCCGGCCCCGCGGCTCCTGTCAGCCCTCATTTGCTCAATATCCCGCTGGTAACTTTGCTCCTAATTAAATAAATCGGCCTTCCTGGGTGTTTTCGACCATCCTTCCCAAAGGTTCGGCAGCGCGGCACAGCTTTATTGAGCCGGGGCTGGAAGTGCGGAGGTGCCCGTGCAACACAACGCCGCGAGACCGAGCCGGACACCAGAAATGGGGTTTGCCTCCCGTGAGCAGGGACAGAGCCAGCAGCAGAAACAGCAAACAACCCGGGAGGACAAGGCGACAGCAGGAGGGTGCTTGACCCCATGCAGTAAGACGACCCGTAAAATGCCTAAAACCTTCTTTCCACCCCATTTCGGACTTGTCCTCCAAGGCACGGGAGAGCTGAGCTCCCTTCGCACGCGTTTCAAATCCTACCTGATGACGTTCTCATTATCCATTAAATATCTAATCCTTTTGTGAATCTGACTAAGCTGCTGGCCTTTACCATACCTCGTGGCAATGAGTCCTACGCGTTGAAGAGGCATTTTGTAGGAAAGCGTTTCCTTCTCATCAGCGTTAAACGCGCTCCTTGGAACCCCATGTAACGATGCTGAAGCCTGCAGAAGGGTAAGCGCGCACGCGTGCAGGCTGCCTGCCCCGATCCGGCGTCACTCTGAATCACCTCGCATCCCCCTCCTCTCTAAAGGAAACCGCTCCAACCTCTTCCACCTCTCCTCCTCCACTGCCTGTAGCTGCTTTCGCTGCCGGCTCCCGAAACCCCTTCTCCTTCGGCTGCATCTTGTGGGAGATAGGGTTAATAAACTGCTCCAGATAAGGAAGCCCCACAGGTTTATCAAGTCGCGGGATCATTCTCATCTCTGAACATGCTGCTGGGCTTCCACCAGCCACCCCGTGTCCCATGTACGGGCTGTGTCTCGGCTGCTGGGACCCTGGTGACAGCATCTGGCCACGCTAAACGTGAGCCCTCCATCCCACAGCCTGGCTTTTTATCACCTCCTCAGCAAACTGCTCTGCTCCTCAGAAGTCCTCCTCTAGCTGGGGGGCTTGGAGGACCTGCTCCAAGACTCAGCTGGTCTCACGGGCCGATAAATCGCTTCTCTACAGGCTACAGCTACAGCATGTGATGGGGCCTGTCTCATTCACGGTGCCTTCAGCAAGGATCTGGGAAGGGGCAGCTCCTCTCTTAAAGTTCACAGGCGATACGGAAAGAGAGGAAAGTTGTGCATGGACCGAGGAGGTGGAAAACATACAAAAGTGGCTTCATGAGGCTGCAGTCGCCTGGGAATGATAAAATGAATCAGAAAGAGACGTGCTGGAGGAGAATAGTCCTCGGCGTGGACGTGCAATGGAAGAAAGAAACCTGGAAAGGAGCAAAGATTGAGAAAATCTCTTGGTGACAGAGGACAGCAAGTTAGCCTGTTAAGGTACAATAAGAGAGCAATGCCATTTGGGGTGAGAGCTGTAGACGTCAGGCTACAGAGATAGGAGGAAGAGGAGGGGGAAGAGGAGGAGAGGGTATTCCCCAGCCTCAACATGGATCAAACACGCCAGCCCGCCACTTGGCCCACAGCCCCACCGCCCTGATGGTCAGAGCACCTCGGAGGGAGAGAAGAGTGCAGAAACACCTGGAAGAAGAGGGAAGGGCAGGCAGAGGGGACGGCTGGGGTGCTTGTGCTCACCCGTGACCTCGTCCAGGCTCTCCTTGGTGACGTGGTCGTTCTGGTTGACCCACTCCCCGTTGCACTTGAAGTAGATCTGGGTGGCGGGGTTGGCCCTGCAGACGAGCTCCACGGGCTTGTTCTTCACGATGTAGGCGTCCTGCGGCTCCAGCAGGAAGTGCGGCAGCGTCTCCGCCGGGGCCGAGGGGAAGGAGTCGGGCAGCACGTCGCTGTACTCCAGCCCTGCGAGGGGAGCGAGCGGGGCCGTTAGTCCCATCCCACCCGGGATGCGGCGATGCCGGTACCAAGCACCCCAGCATTCTCGCCGAGGATGCTCGAAAAAGCAAATGAGGGCTGGAGGCTCCCCAGAGAAACGCAAATGAAAGCTCCCCAAAAGAAAGGCTAGCTGCAGAGCATCCCGCCTGGGTACCAGCCCTGCCCAGCCCTGCTGACCCCAGCACGTACATCTCGGGGGTCCTCACCACCCCTTCCACTTCCAGAGGAAACATCTGCAGCACCCAAAAATGAGAGCAGGTTGCATAGAACCACAGAATCATCTAGCTTGGAAAAGACCTTCAAGATCGTCAAGTCCAACCATCAATATGACCGACCGAGACCCATCACTAAACCGTGTCCCATGCCCCTCAGTGCCACATTTCCCTTAGATTCACCCTATCTCACCCCAGAAACCAGAACTGGTCAACTGGTCACTGCTCTGGGGATCCAGACCAGATTACTCCAAACAAGTGAAATGCAAAAAAAAAAAAAAAAGAGGTCACATCTGCTCAGGCATGGCCAAGAAAAGTCTTCAAAAGGAGCTCAGGGCTCTGCCAGGGACACAATCCAGGAGACCCCTGGGGAGCAGGACCTTCCAGGTGGCTCTTCACCGGGGAGATGCTGTGACCAACTGCAGCACCCAGCCTGGGAGAAACCTGTCAGTGGCCATTTCCCTCATGAAGACCAACCCCAAGTGTCACAGGACTGATGAAAAACACACCGACACAGCAGGACACGCGCACAGCGGGGTGTTATTACCTAACCTGTTGTTTGTGGGCATCTAGCTAGCAGGCAGGTCGCATCGCGAGGCTTTTCTTTGCACCCAAAAGAGTTAACGAGCCTCTTCTCCTCTCCTGTGGCTGTGATTCTCAACGCCAGGCACGGCAGCGTGCCGGAAAACAGCAAACATCACCAGCCTGTGGTAACACCTCCAGAGCTGGCACGGCAGAAACAAGCCCACTCCCTTCGTCACCCTTGGCAAGGAGGACCAGGGAACCTGGAAAGCCGCGTGAGATGTCAGGAGGAGGAGAAGCAAAACGAACGTGCCAAGACAACGAGGTGACCAAGCTGCCTCCCGAGCAAAAATCAGCGAGTGAAAAAAACACATGAGGTCAGTCGTTTAAAATCCATTTAGGAAAATTGACTTTCCATTTCCATTTAACACAGCACTACGGGAGAGCAGTAGGACATTTGTCATAATCCATTAACTGCTCTTTTGGAAACAATGAATTAAACTCGGGGCTAATTCCTGTCTCTCTGCCTCTTCCCCACCTCCCCGGCCATTCCCTCCCCGATTTCGTTTGCCGGGCTGTGACTTTCTCGGCACCCCGCCACTTGCACGGGACGCAGGGCAACGAGGAGGCACTGTACCAGAGCAGCAGATTCCACCTCTTGTTTTTAATTTACAACTCAATTTTGCATCCACTGAGCTGTTGTTGCACTTTTTTTTTTTTTTTTTTCCTTTTAAACCGCTTTGATGCCACAAACCTAAATTTCCTGGCAAAGGGGACAGGCAGAAGATAATCCACAGGGCTGGCAAGAGAGGCAGCCAGCAAAACTTAACTCAAGGGCTTGTGTGAAAACCTCTCTTCAATCACGCTCTGCGCTCCCGCAGCACGCATCCTGCAAAGCCGGATCCCAGGCTCGGTGGCTGGGGGTGCGAGCGGAGCATCCTCCGAAAATCGCCACCGCGATGCTCGGGTGGCTCACCCAGCACCCCTGAGTGCTCCCGCCCAGCTTTTGGGGTGCTGCTTCTCAACAGGGCTGCATTCGCCCTGGAAGAGGAAGGGAGCTGACCCTCCTCTTCCTCGCTGTGGGAACGCACGAGCACGGCCCGAGCGCTGCGGCGCCGGTTTGCAACGGGAGTGTTCACAAAGCGGGTTTGCGCAGAACGAGCGTCAACGCAGGAAACCCATCAGTGTCCCCAAGTGCGCCCGGCAGCGCTCCCCCCGCCGCCCCCAGCCCTCTCCCGGGCACGGCCGAGGGAATCGCAGCGATTTTATCTGTGCCAGGACGTTATCCCTGGCCGGAGCTCTAGCGCGGACCTGGAGCTCCCGATTAAGTTTCTTCCTTCTGTGTCCGTGCCAGCTGCTTTTTTCTTCTTCCCTTTTTTTTTTTCGTGTTGTTCCCTTCCCCAGCCAGACGTAAAACCCCGGGAGGCGAGTCCTGCAGTTCACGTGGCACCACAAGCGTGACCCGTTAAAACCCAGCGTCCCCAAAAAAGCCGATTTTCAGAAGGCCCTTCCCCTGTGCAGCTATGTTGAGGTGACACCCCAAAGGACATGTGGCCCTGCACTACAATTCCTCTCTTCGGCAACCTCGACCTGACCCAAAACTTATTTTTTTGCCCGAGGAACAGCTGCAAGAGATCTGGGGCCAATCAAGCAGCTCTAGAAGGTGATGGGGCACGAGATCATGGAATGATCCCGGCTGGAACAGACCTTCGGCCTCGCCAAGCCCAACCATCAGCCTGCTCCACCGAGCCCCACCACTACCCCACGTCCCTAAGCACCACGTCCGCGTCTCCTGAACACCTCCAGGGGTGGGGACCCCACCGCCTCCCTGGGCAGCCCGTCCCAGTGCTTGAACCGTTCTTTCACGATGGGCTCTCTGTGGCTGCGCTCACAGCGGGGCTGCGGGCAGCCGGGCTGCTCCCCAGCCTGCGGCCAGCAGCGAAGCAAGGGGAGGCTGATTTCTCCGTCCACCCTGATGCTCTCACCCACGAGCACGCCAGCTCGGCTCCGATGCCCCCGAAGACGACCAGGCCACGCGGGGCAGCTCGCGTGGCAGGGATTTACAGCGCTGCAATCAGACGAGTGATAAAACTCCCGGCAGCGACAAACTAATAAATATTTTAGAGTGCACTACACTGCCTGTAACCATAATCTCTCTGGCAGACGTCTGCAGGGGGTTCCCACCTGCTGCCTTCCCTTCTTTCCACAGGAGGTGGGTGCTCATCTCCCATATCCCTTTTTTTTTTTGGGGGGGGGGGAACTCCCAGATTATCCCTATCCCACAGCCTCACAACACTCGGGGCACAGGGTCGGATGCCACAGCTCAGCCGATGTGCCACCCCGTGCTACGGGGCGTGCTCGAGCCACCGCTTCAGCACTCCATTCCTTTCCTAAAGGCTACAAAGCACGTCAGGACCTTCTGCATAAAACGCCCCGCGCGCACAGCACAGCAGTGGTTGTCGTGACCCAGGTGCGTTCGCAGGATGTGGATGCGGGCACTTGCTGCTACGTGAGTTTTAGTGGGTGAAAGCGGTATGAGGGTGCTTTTTTTCCCAAGCCATATGGTATTTCCCAAAGGGACGGTGGCTTGAAGCGATTCCAGAAACTGGTACCCACTGGCAGATACGAGCATCTTCATCGCAGTGAGGATTTCCTGCTAAATCCTTGCATCCACTGCTGCAAACAAAAATCAGCGAGAAAGCAAACAAATGAAAAAGCAACCCTCTGAACAGAAACAGCAACCAAAAGGCTGCACCGAGTCTGCTGAGAGGGGTTCACCTCGTGCCCGCGGTCAGACGAGCACCCGCCGTGCGGCAGGGCCAGGAGTAATCCCTGCGGGCAGACTCGGCAAGTTTCGTACCAAACTAAAAGGAAAAAGGAGGAACAGCCCAGAAAGGGGAGAAAAGCTGCAGAGAAAGGAAAGAAAAGCCGGGGCAAGGAGAAGAAAAGGCCGCGGGACGTGACACGCATCACCGGGCGCTGCTCAGCACGTTCTGCTACAGCGGGCAATTCAGAGGGATTTTTGGAGGGGCAATAAAAAGCCGCGCCGCTTCTGTAAACAGGGTCCTCGTGCCTCCCCGGCCCCGCTTTGACAAGTGGCCCTGGAGAGTTTGTAAGGGCTTGATGGACACCCACAAGTGCTCCCTGTCCCTCCGTCCCCCGGGCTAGCCAGGGAGGTGACGAGTGAGGCAAAGCAATGCCATCCCCTAAACGCTGCATTTGCGTCTCCCCGAGCCGTTTGACACTTGTTGCATGGTAGCGAGCGAGGTTGTTAATCCAGAAAAATCCCGGGATACAAACACAGCCCCAGGGCGGTCTGTAGGATGCTCGGGGGCAGCCTGGTACCACCACTCTCCCATCGCTCAGGTCACACCGAGGAGCAAAGAGGGATTTGAGGAGGAGGAGGAGGGACGTAGCAGGAGCGGCGAGATGGAGAAGGGAGGAGGGGAGCAGGCGCTGACTTCTCTCCAGCCTCCTCTCCCCCATCCCCTCATCCCACGTTTTAATCCCACGGGTTTGAGCCGGATTATCGGCAGCATCTGCTCCCCGGGGAGTCACTTGCAGATGTTGGCAGCCAGCGCTTTCAACTTGTGAGAAGATCGATGACCCCAACCACAGCAGCATCTTGCACGGGGAGGCGTCGAGCCAGAGCGCTCAAGCATCAACCCCCTCCCCATCGCCCCAAACGCACAGCACAAGGGACGGAGAGACCAGAGAGCGATTCCCCCGAGCCAGGCAAACCTCCACAAGCAAGCGTTAAAATCCTCTCTCCTGCAATTGTTATCCCTCCAAATATTTGGAAGATTACAGGAGCATTAGCAGTGGCAAAGCCCGGTGCCCATCACCCAGGGCCAGGCGTCCCTCCCCGCACACGGGGAGGCAGGGACACGACGCACAGATGAAGCGTGGGGCTGGGAGCCTGGGTTTCTGCTGGGTTTCTCCAGCTAAATAGGAACGCCCGGCTAATGAGGGTGTCGTGAGGCTTAAATGAAGCCACAGCGAAAGGTCTCGTGGAGCAACGCTGGAAGATGCTGAGCCAGAGGCTGGCTACCTGGTGGGCAGTGCCCGTTTCCAAGGGCTTCCCATCACAGAAAGCCTCCCCGGGATAATTTTGGGTCCATCAGTGAAAAGTAACTGAGCGTCTCCTAAAAGCACCCTGAGCACCCTCTCCCCCCGAGCATCCCCCTCTCCCTGCTCATCGCGCGAATCCAGCCCCCTGCACGCTGTTGCGGTCCCCGAACGCCAAGCACCCCCAGCCCCACCACCCCGGGGGTGCCAGCAGCTCCTGGCATCTTCAAGGGCGAAGCGAGCGTGAGCCACCCAGCGCGCTCCATCCCCCAGGGAGGCATTTGACCGGGAAGGGAGGACGCCCCAAAGACATTGCACCAGAGGAGGACAGGACGTGGACCACGTCTGCAGATGCCCCAGCCTAAGCTTAGCACCAAAAAACCCTCAGCGCTGCCAAGCCACCGCCGGGGGCTGATGCAAACCGGGGCGAGCGGAGGCAAGCGAGGCGGGGAGGACGCAGCGGGGCTGCCACCACGTCCCGCGAGGGCTGCGCTGCCTCGCAGCCCTTGCTTGCAATTTGCTGATGCAAAGCTCCAAGCTCGTTAACTCAGCGCGCCGCGTGTTAACCTCTTCCTCCATGGGATGGACCGACGCGGTGCGGGGAGCCGAAATCTGAGCAGGGAGCCCCGGTGGGAGATGCAAGGCTGGCGGTGCACGAGGGGGAGATGTGGGCAAGGAGAAAGCCCTTTGTTCCCAGGCAGAGAATTTGGGAAGGGAAAAGGAGGAACACCGGTACCCAACCTCTCATCCACAGCCTGAAGCAGGGCTGGGTTCTGAGGTCTAAAAGCCGTGGGTACATCCGGCCACCGATGCGTTCACGCAGCGCCCATCCCCGTGGCGTCCGACGCCTCTCCCGCGCACACAAAATCCCAGCACTCGATGCACGACCGCATCCAACCGATGGCCAGGGCGCTCGGCTCTGCGCAAGGCATCGCTCCGCGTGGCACCTGGGTCACGCGTTCGCTGCGTGTCCCTCTCCACCCAAAACCAGCAGAGCCCAGCCCTGGGACCCAGCTGGGGCAGCGCGGGAGCAGCACACCGGGGACCCCCGGCAGGGAGCAGCAGGGCTCAGCAGCCTCATCCCATCGCCTCCCCTCTTCTGCAGCCAGCTCCCGCGGTTTTGGCCGGAGCCCTGGGGCAGGGGACAGGGGACATCTCTGCCACCAGCGTTTCAGCACGGCTCCCCAGACCGGCCGGCTCCCCGCAGCAGGCAAATGTTGTAATTAGAGAGGGTGCAGTAATGAGGGGGTGCTCCCAGCCAGCCCTAATTACACCCTTGGAGAAAATAGGCAGATTCCTCTCCCAGGCAAATTAAAAGCCTGCAGACGGACGCCCGCGCTGTGCGCCTTTATTAAACAGGGACTGCATGTGGAGGCAGGGAGGGGAAGGAAAAAACAGAGAAAGCAAAGTCAGGGCTGGGAAAAGGGTGGGACGGAGGAGCCAGGCAGCACCAGGCCTGTTTTGCATGCAACAGCATTATTGATCAAAAACCACTTCTCCAACCAAAAATAGTCACTTCTTTCTTGCAAAATCCCTGGCTCGTGCTCTTGCAAAGGATCCCCTTGCATGGGGAATCCCACGAGAGCATCCTCACGCTGCTGCAGCCTCCGTACCCAAACAGCCCCGACTCCGAGGGTCCGGAGGCACAGGCATCCCAAAAACCTCCATCCACAGAAGACAACACCGAGGCTCTGCCCAAAACTTCCCTCGCTCTGAGGAGACCGCCTCATATTATTTACGACGTACTATGCGCGAGTATTTATGGAGCCGTGACACTTTGTTTATCTTTATGATTATGATAATCACAGGAGAAACCTACTGAGAGGTGCACGCAGATGAGATCCCTCACGGTACGAACCCGTTCTTTTTCCACGACACAGATTTATAGCGCGTCGCGGGCCAGCCTGGAGGAAACTGTTCCTCGTTTCTCGTTTTAAGAGCGTAGCCGAGAGCCTCGCGACGCTGCGCGCGGGCCTCGCGCATCCCCACAAATACCCAAGGAGAAGGAAAAAAACGTGGAGGAATTATGTAGCAAATCCCTGTTACACTCTATTGTGCTCGACTCTTTTGTGCTATTTTATACGTTTCCTTCAGGGAAGCCGTTATGTTTGAAAACTATCGCAAAATTTCATCTAGCGCTGGTTCTTATTATGGGCCCAGACACTTTTCTTTGTGCTATTTTAATTCCATTGTTGCGTTCCCCTTGTATAGTTTGTTCTGTTTACCGAGCTCCAACATTATTTTTAATGGATATAATAATTATACGGACTTTATTTGCTTTGGCTCATCAAAGGAAAAAAGCCAGCAGCAGATAATGTGGTAATACGCTGTTTATTCACATGTATGGCATGTACCGCGTTCCCGTTGTGAAAAGAATAATAATTTCAGCAAGAAAAGAGAGAGAGGAAAAGAAAACAGGGAACGAACAGGGACTTGTTGCCCTGGTTGATGCCAGAAAGTCCAAAGAATTATTAATCACCATTCAAGATGCGGCGAATCAAGTGCGGGACGAAATCTCTCCTTGGAACAAACGGTTTGTGCACGCACGCACACAACAGGTCTCCTTCTCGGGCGAGCGAGGCGGTTTTCAAATGCCAGCTCCCAGAGAAACACAGTTGCCGCTTCGCACGCAGAAAGCGATTTCCCGTTCACACAAATTACATACATATTTAAAAATGTAAATTCCCAAGCACTCCAACTTGAGCCTGCAATTCGAAGACGGCGTTTTGCAACGGGTTTTCTCAACATGCAAACGCAGAGGCAACTGCATTTGCTTAGGGCATGCGGGAAAAAAAAAAAAAAAAAAAGGAAAAGAAAAGCAAGGTAAGAAATCAGCACTGTGAAACTACCCGGGATGGGGTGCTCCTCCTGGAGGAGACGGATGCTCTGCTGCCAGCCTGGTTATTCACCGCGGGACGTCCCAGCTCCAAAGAAACCCTCCTGGGGACGGCACGGGCACGCACATCACACAGGGTACGGGAGGCAGAGGGTTTTGCCCTTGGAGCATCCCGATCCCAGACTGGGAAGGGATGGCACGAGCCCAGCAAGGCACAGCAAGAAGTTTCGGCAGCTGGCTGCAGCGAAGGGAAGAGCAGCGCGAAGGGAGCAGGCGCTTGCTTTGCTTGGTTTTGCCTTTTTTCTCACCCGCCCTCTCCTCCCCAACAGCTCCCAAAAGCCCTGGGAAGCCAAAGCATCCTGGAAGGCTGCTCCCTCAGTGCGAGGCTGTTGATGGAAAAAACACAAAAAACATAAAAGCTGCTGCAAAAAAAGTTCATTCGATGCCACAAATTACCGATCAATTCAACTGGGGGGGCAACGTCGCGATAGCGGCTGGTTAAGACCCCTTTATTACACGGTCTTTAAAGTTGCCCTTAATCTTTCAGATTTGTTGCCACGATCAAGGAAAACATAAATGGAGGATGGAAATATTTTGCTTTTGTCCTTTCCCTGCCCTTTTCTTCCCTTCTCATTTTACTGTGACAATGTGGGACAAACAGAAGGAAAAAAAGAGGGGGAGGGAGAGAACACGGCTAGAAAAAGATTGAAGAAAAAAATGCAATAATCCCTGACGTTGAATATGAAATATTAAGACTTTGCTCTCCCCTCTCCTTCAGTGTTTCATCCCAGCCCTGCCCCTACTACAGAAAAAAGCAATCAGCAGGGCTAGCTCAGGGGACGAGGCCTCCCCATCCCCTCACTGCTGCTGTATTTTAATCCCTGCAGCAAAGCGCAGGTAGGAGAGCAGCTCCCGGCCACCGGCTCTGCTCCTCCCGAAGCTTAACTCCAGTTATTTGGCACAAAGTCTTCATCAACAGCAAAAAAAAAAAAAATTAAAAAAAAAAAAAAAAAAAAAGGCTATTGACATGTGAGACAAAACCGGAGGGGTGTTTAAAGCCTGCGGGACCCAGAGCCACGGCAGCCTGTTTCTTCCTTTCTCACCGTCGGCGATTTCCACCTTTTGACTGTTTGTTTCTTCCCCGACTCGTTCGCGGAGGCTTTCCACACAAAGCCAGCCCTCGCAATCCTTCCACCTTTTCTTCTCTCCGTTCCCACAGTGCTGCATCTCTCTTTCCTCCCTTTGTCCTGCCCCGCAGTCGCAACCCTGGCTCCGAGCTCCCACAGCCTCCACTGGCAGCCTCCACCGGCAGCCTCCACCGGCAGCCTCCACCAGAGGTGACCCAAAAAGGCCTTGAGGGAGACAGGGGGCAAAGGCTCACGCATACTGAG
>VXAL01010878.1:267422-288750 GCA_013399475.1 Chauna torquata | reverse complement strand
GGGGGGGGGGGGGGGGGGGGGGGAAGCACTGTGCCCCTCAAACCCGTCCTCCTCTGTCGGTCCCCGAGCGTCCTCGTTTCCGTAAGCGATTTGCGCTAATTGCTTGAAACGCGGCCACGCTGCGGGTGACAGCAGGCACCCCCGCACGCGCCTGGATGCGACCCGGCTCGAATTTGCTGTCGCCACCAATAAATCACCTCCCTCCCGCCCTGCCCGGGGCAGGGAGCGCAGGCAGAGGTAGGACCCCAGCGATGAACTGGTTTCCGCTCCCAGCCCGGCTCCTGCCCACCAGCGCTTAATTACAGGCGCTGAGCAGGAGCGGGGCTGCCGGGGAGGGAAGGGAGATGCCGCTGCTTGACATGGGGCTTTCAGAAGGCAAAGCGCGGAGGGATGCGCGCCCCTTCCCCGGGCGTCTCGCCCAAAGCAGCTTTAGCAGCACCCGGGGGCTGCTTCTGCCGAGGGGCTCAACCTCAGAGACCCGCAGGAGCCCTCGCAGATCCGCGCCGAGGGACCAGCGCTGGGCGATGGTGCCCAGCCTGGGCCAGGTGCCAACCCTCGCCTAGGGGCAAAGCCTCACTGCCCGTCCTCCAGCACCTCCCCGCCGGGCTTCTCCTTGGTCCTCGACAGCCAGGTTTTCCTCAAAGCGAGCCGAGCTCCGCCGGTTATCGGTTTGGGCCGCCCTAGCTGTCCGCGGGGGCCCTGAAGCACGGCTCCTCGCCACCATCGCGACGTAAGCGGCGATAATAAAACGCCGAACCAAGCAGTGGAGTTTAGAGCCAGGGTTTGAGCTCAAACCTAGCGCTCAAGACGCTAAAAGCCTGCTCGACGCCGCGCTGCTCGCAGCTGAGGCAAGACGGGGGGGTATTTGGGTGCACTCCTGACGGCGCAGGAATTGCACCGGGTCTTGCAACCCCAGCAGCTCATTGCACAAAGTGCTGCACTTGGGGGGAGGGGGGGGAAGCAAAAAAAAAGAAAACAAAAAACAAAACAAACAAAACAAATTAAAAAAAAAACACAAAAACAAACCAAAAAACCCCCAAACAAACAAAAACCCAAGCAAATGGCTCCCAAGGAGGTCCGCACCTTCGCCGCGGCTGAACGTTCGGCGGGTGCCAACGCCTGGCACCTGCGGGGCTCTGCAGGTGCTGCGGGCTCAATCCTGCGCCCTTACAACCAAGGCTGGTGGGTGGAAAGCGGCGGCTCCCATTCCAGGAAAACGCACTGCAGCCGGGCTTCTGCCCCGTCCGGGGGGACCCATTACACTAACGGCGTGTCCATCCAGCCTGATATATAAATTGCTAATGTAAATTAATGGATAATTGAAGCCCTTTAGTCCTAAATATTTAAATTATTTAACAGGCAATTAAGAGAGAGAAAAAGAAAAGAGGAAAAGGGGCCTTAACCCCACGGGCAGGGACAAAAAAAAAAAAAAATGAAGTGAGAAGAGACCAGAAACAGCCAAACGTACACATGTTACAGGGATGCTGCCAGCTTCGAGCACATCTCGCTGCGGGTTTTCGCCTGGCAGCTTTTCCAGTGGATGCCCCGAAACCCAGGAGGAGCCGGTTCTGCTCCAGTTTCTTTCTAGGAGAGGGAGGCTGCACGTCTGCCTTTAACTACCGCTGGTTGCAGCAGTCGCAGCGACTTCCTGCCGTGCCAGCACACACAGTGTTTTCAGGGAGGTTTTTATTTCCCACCCCCCACCCCCGAGCCGGCAGCGTTCCCTTACATAATGCCATTTCTAATCCCCTTTTTTGTTGTTCTTTAACCCCTGCATTCACCTGATCCAATCCAAACACCTCTAATCCAAGCGTTTTAACTCTTTTTTCTTCCCAAAGTGGTTCACGTGGCTCTTTTGCTCTCTCCGCATCCCCCCCCAAACATCCTCAGCAAGGCAAAGCGCGCGTACAAGAGCCGTTGGGTTGGACGCCACCAGTGCAATGAGTTTCCCGTCCTCAGAAGCCGCACAGCCCACGGCGAGGAATGGGACAGGACCAAAAAAACATGGGATTTCCTCCTCCTGCCTCCATCCCGAGCCAGCCAGGGATATTCCCACAGCTTCCCTGAGCACCGGAGCGGGGTCATGAAGGAAAATGCCCGGTGGCCCATTGATAAAAGACGTCATGTGGGAAAAAGGCATTTTAACAAAAGCAGTGCGTGCCCGGGGACGACAGAGGGCAGGGAGACGTATCAAGACAATAGTGAATAGATTTCAGATTGTATCCTGAACTCGCAGCCTCATGGGAACGGGGTTATAAAAACCCTTTTTATTTTGTTTGTAGTCCAAAACAAACAAGTACATAAAAAGCCGAACGCGGAGGAGCCAGACAGGAAGTGAGTAACATCTGGGAAACATCTGGCCCCGGCTGCCCCGCAGCTGAGCCCCAGCACGGCTCCGTGTACCTGCTCACACACTTCCAAGTCAGCACCGGTACCCCAAACCCCATCCTCCTGCCCCAAAAGGGCATCCCGTGGGGAACACGGTGCCTGTCACCCCGCTCATCCCACCCGTGGAGCGACGCGGTCCCTGCGCATCCCTGCATCTGCCCCAGCCCTCCGTGCAGGGTGAAAGGGGTAACCCCCCGGTGCTGCTCCCACACGGGTGCCCTGGGAGGAGAGCCCAGGGGCACGGCACTGCTGAGTGGGACGCCCCGGTGCAGGGCTCTGAGCATTGCAGGATGCCCCGAGCACCGTGGGACACCCCGGTACAGGGCTTCAAGCCTTGCAGGACACCCTGAGCGCTGCAAGATGCCCCGTTGCAGGGCTTTGGGCATTGCGGGACACCCTGAGCATTAAAGGATGTCCCAGCGCAGGATGCCCCGAGCACTGCAGGATGCCCTGGTGCGGGGCTCTGAGCATCGCAGGACCCCCCGAGCATCGCAGGACCCCCCGAGCATCGCAGGACGCCCCGAGCGGGAGCTGTTTTCTCCTTGCTGTTTCCCACCCCTACCCTCAACCCTTCCTACGCAGAACCCCCACCCCAGCCCCGCAGGCAGGGACGCGGGGAGAGCGCAGGGCCTGACGCCGGCGGGACGGGAGGAAAGCGGGCTCGCAGCCCAGCCCCTCGGCGCGGGGGAATTTCCCCCGTGGCCGCCAGCCAACGCTGCTCTCCCACGTCCTCCCTCTCGCCGGGGCACGAGAAAAGCCGGGGGCACGGGGATGCAGGCAGCCCCCCGAACGCCTGACAGCCCCCGCGATAAAACGGCAGCGATGCCGCGGAAGCGGCCGCGCAGCTCCTGGTGCCCGCTGCTCGTTTCTCATCCCGGACTACGCACGGGCGTACAGGACCGACAGCTACACGCGCGACACCGCGGCTCCGTTTCATGGGCAAATAATTGGAAAAGTCAATTAATTCCCCCCCAACCTAGCTGCAGCGTGGTCAGCCCCTTTGCCTCTGAGCCGGGCGCACGTGCGGCTTCCCCGCTTCTCTTTGAAAACGCCAGCCTCAAAAAGGCTTTGGAGAGGAGGGCGGGAGGAAATTAATGAAAGGCAAAGCTGATTACAAAGAACAATACAATGACTCAATCTGTTTCTTCTACCTCCATTGTACAAAGCTTTCACATTTATAAAGGTTTCGTGCTGGTCCCTCAATGCACAATGGAACCACCTCCGAGGGAAGCGGTAATGGCCCTGGAGACTTTTGAGCAAGACTGGACAAAACACTGCAGAAACAATCCCCAAGGAAGGGCCAGATGATCTAACAGGTCTTTTGCATCCTTAATTTCTCGCCCTTCTCTTTCTGCTCTTGTTTCAGACACATTTTTTAGCTGCTGCTAATTAGATGTTAATGCGAGAGCAGTTTCATTTTCAGCACACGGTGTAACCAAGAGGAGAAAAAACCCCCAAACACAACATCGGGGCCCTAAGTGACAAACGTTACACGGATGGGTGTCCTTATTCTCAGCATGGAAAACATCTCCAGGGAAGAAAAACAGGCCATCAAATATTGATATCCTTTCCCCACCAGGATGGAAAGCTTCTGTATCGCGCCCACGGCAGCAACGACGGTGCCTGCTCCACCAGGATGCCCTCCCGCTCCATCTCAGGGCTGGTTCGGGGGACGCCAATGTTAACGCCGTTATCGGGGTGATTATCCGCAACAGCCTGTCCGTCCGTCCTTAAACACCAGGGCTGCGCGTGAGGGATTGCTCCTGAGGAAGCTGAGAGCCGGAGATGGGCCCCCACGTCCCACCTCATCACCAGGGCACGCGAAGGTTCCCCACGGTCGCTTTGGTTGTAGCGCAGCCGAAGACGGCGCAGACCCCGCCAGAACAACAGACTTCCCCAAACAACCTACGTCTGGGCCAAGCAGCAGCCGCATCTAGAGGCTGGTGAAGCATCAACCCTCCTGGCTGCTCCTGGGTCCGCAGACCAGCTCCCCGCCACCTCCCGTCCGGGCTGAGAGCTTTCCCACCGCAGCCCCGAGCGAGGGCTTCGAACGCCAGCCAGACTTCTGTTTTGCCGGCACCCGAAAAAGACAACAGGATGCTCCTCACCACCATCGCCTCCTCCTCCTCGCCGCTGCCTGCTGGGCTATTTATTTGAATCGCCTCTAACACCCGCCTCAGCGAGCTGCGAGGAGCTGAGCTGAGCTGTTTGCAATAAAATTAATGAGGTGGTGCCGAGGCAGGAGCCTGTGCCCTTGCCTGCGGCGCCCGCCCTCCCGGCAGGACGGCAAACGAGGGCCACCGCTCCTCACTGCCAACGCGACCGTCAACCCAAACGCCCTCAGCCACCGCTCGGCCTCGATGCTCCTTCGTCCTCCCGCCTACGCCCTCCTCCCAAGACCCCAGCTCACCGCGCTCAGAAGGGTTGATCTAATTTCACCTTTTTTATCATCTTTTATCCCCTCCGCCAGAGGCATTAAGGCTTCACAAGAGAAGCCAACGCTCTGCGGCCCCGAGCCGGCAGGGATGCCCCTGGCCCTGCAGCAGCACAGCAGCAGACAGAGCTCGTGAGGAGTCCGTGCTTCGTTTCGGCTCCCCTGGAGCTGCCGTGGAGGACCACCACCACCACGCCTACAGGTCCGCAAACGCACAGGTCAAGAACGGATGGGGAGCACCAAATCCGTGGTGATGCGATGTTATTCCCCTCATTAGCGGGGCCAGGGTCCCCCAGCAGCTCCTGGGAGGGCTGTGGAGGTCCCTGTCCCACCCCGCAGCCCCACGGGGGACCTGGTGCCTACGCCCCAGCCAAGACAAGAGCAAAAGCTGCTGCCAAGAGACACATTTATGACCTTCCAAGAGGGAGCCCGCTGACAGCTTAACGAGCTTTTTGTTTTTCAAGTAGTGGTTTTATATTTACGACCTGAAAGGGAAAGATGCAAGTAGGCAGACCATCATGGGGCTATCTGCTCCTTCTGCTCATGACCTGCTGCTGCCCAACCCACACCCAAGCGGTTCCAGGAAGCCATAAAAAACGATTGTTTCAGCTTTTTCCCCCTCCTTCTTTCTCTCTCCCCACTAAAAACATGAAACATCTTTTTTTTTTTGTGGTGGCGGTCATTTCTTTTTAATGTTCACCCCAAGGAAAAGCATCAAATATCAATGCAGGAAGCTTCAGAGAAATCACACGGGAAACCAGAGGCTCCGTGTGTTGTGGAACGTCCCAGTGGAGGTGAGATCCCACCAAGTTTTGGGTCTTTAACACCTGGTCAGCCGAGAAGGAAGGAGGAGGAAGGAGGAGGCCAGAAGCTGCCGTTAGTGCAAGGGATCGCATTCCTCTGATCGAGGTCCACCATTTGGAGGGACTTCCCAGCACAGTCTGGACGGCTGCACTGAGAGTGGAAGAAACCGCAGGACGCTGCACTGCTACTTACAAGCTTAGTGGTGGAAGAGAGGGCAAAACTCCCCGGAGCTCAGCATTAGCGCTGCAGAGAAACGCCTTTGGGCTGCAAAAGCATTCCGGCCATCAGCGTGCACACCAGGAAGATAAGCACCTTCCTTCGCCTCCAAATTCCTTGGCGGAGAGGAGACGCACGGGTTTTAATTGCATGCAGAGACACCGTGGCCAGGACACAAGGGCGATAAGAGCTTTTGTCTGGCCACTGGCTCTCCCACTTGACGAAGATCCAGCCCTCGAGCTCACGAAATTCCATGCCAACGACACGCGACCGACGCAAGGGGCTGGTGGGTGACGTGCAACGCCAAGCCCCGCGGCGCCAGGAGCAACGCGCAACGCCACGGCATGCAGCCGCGAAGCCCCGGGTGCCCGCGCACAGAGCAGGGGGTGACAACCTGGATGCTCTGTGCTTTTTCAGGACGAACAGGCAAGGGAACAAAAGCCAGCAGACGAGCTAAAAATACTTATTTTCCTGCCCTCCCTGGGATGCAAAATGCAGCGTGCAGAGCAAGGGTTCGTGCACAGCCCTGGGTGTGCTCTGCAGCAGCCCCGGGGCTGGGGGCCGTGCCCCACAGCTGCCTTTCATTACAGCTTTGCCTTCCCCGCTCCCATCCGCGGATGGGGCTGCAAGAGCTGGACATTCTGGTAGAGCCAGTCAGCAAGAAAAAAAAAAAAAAAAAAGAAATAAAAAGTATAAAAAGCACCCTTTCAGGCAGGGTTAACGATTTTCTCGGTGCAGTGAGGGCAGTAAGCGGCATCCCGGGGGTGCGGGAGCAGTGGGGCAGGGATGCAGGGAGCCTCCTCTCCTCTTCCCTTCCCTCTTTATCTGCTGCCTGGGGCTCTACCCCGGCGCCTGCTGATAATCAGGGAGCGCATTTGAAACCCCGGCGCCAGACAGGATCCTTATCTCGAGGAATGCGGGATGGGGGCAGCCCCTGCAACAGCTCCAGGAGACGGGGAGAAGAAAAAAAAAAGAACCCCCTGCCTTGTCCGGTGCATCCGCACACAACAAGGGAGGGAGGAAGGGATGGGGTAGGCGACCCATGGGGTGCACAGAGCCAAATTTCCAGTCCCAGCGCTGGCTCCCGGGGCGGCTGCAGGCGGAGGAAGCTCCCCGCCAGCCGGCCTTGCGCAAGGGCCGTGTAATTATCCAGGGAAACCTGCACTGCTTCGTTTTCCCATAAAGCCAAGGTGCCTGCGTGCGGCACCCACAAAGGGTGCAGGGCTGCGAGCATCCTGAAAAAGTCAGATTTTTAATGGCTCGGGGACCCTCTGAGGTTGGACCAGCCTTTACGGCAGGATGGGGGGGACTCGTGAGCCACCCCAAATCCTTCCTCCCCTCTGCTCGGCCCCTGGGACGTGTGCTAGGGCCGCCCGGAGGCTGCTCTGCGCTCCCAACAGGACGGACAGGAACTTCAAGCAGCGGGGCAAGGAGGGGAGGAGAAAGCCAAGCCGCTGGTTTTCCATCTGCCTTGCCCCATTCCTGCGGGAAGCCCTGCTCAGCCTGCGGTGGCAAACCCCGTGCCAGCGCTCCCCTGTGTCCCTGCCACCCCGCCTGTCCCCTGTCCCCTCCCTGGGGAGGCCAGCCCCCGCGGGTGTCACCGCGCTATAGCCCGCAGACCCTGCTCTCAGCACAACTGCCCGCTCGGGAAGGGGTGCGATGCTCTAACACAGGGGTACGATGCTCTAGCACCCCGAAAAAGCTGCAAGGGGTTGGTCTCGCGCTCAGGGACCCGAGCGTGCCCCGCGCTCGCAGGAAAGCACCGCGCTGCGCTCGCCGCATGGTGCGGGAGGCACACGCTTCCACGGACGGTCCCAGCCGTGCTCCCCTGCATCCACCTAAAAAGGGCTCTGCCGCTGCCACCAGACCCCCAAGGAGTCTGTACGCCATTAAAGGGATATTTAAAAAACACTGATAAGGGGCTGATGAAGTTTGGGAGCTGCCGACAGCAGCCATATGCCTCGAATATGCACAGTACAGTTGCTGCTGTGGTAATGCAACTGCAGGTACCAGCTCGCCTAATTAACCAGCAGAAGAAAGTCTAATTTAAAACAAAGCTTTTATTTTATTTATTTGCTGACAGCAGCAGAGCAATTCCCTCCAGCATGATGTGAAAGCAAACACGCTGTCCTCAAAATAAACCGCCATGGGCTTTTTAATTTTATCCTTCCACAAGCGCTCCCTGGTTTGTCTTTGGGAAGGGAGAGAAAGAAAACAACCCAAGGTGGAGCGCCAGCCTGCAGCTCCCATCAGCATCACAGAGGGCTTGCAGAGCCGGCTTCCCGCTTGTCACCTCCGTGCCACCAAGCGCTCGCCATCGGGGCTCCTCTGCTGTTAACAGTGTCCCTAAAACAGGGTGCACCCCCCCCAGTGTCACTTTGGGCTGATTAAAGGAGCTCTGGGCATCCCAGCCGCGCTCCTGCGGATGCCCACGAGACAGGGATGCTCCTCGCCAGAGGCACGAGTTGTGTTGGTCACCTGAAGGAAACGACTCCCGACCATTGCCATCCCTTCACTTTAAGATGCGTCCAGAGGTAAATGGGAAGCAAAAGAAATCCCTAGAAGCAGGGAGAGAGCAGAGGGCCGCCGTGATTTTATTTAGCATCTTTATTTATTGAAGTGCTTTAAATAGATATGGATTGACTCTCAGCTCTGGTTATTACAGCTTGAAAGGGGAGCTGCAGGCACTTTGATTAATGAACACGGCTGCTCCTCAGCATCCAAAGCCACACCGTGCCTCCTCCTGCCTCACCAACCGCGGTGGGCACCCTGGATCTTCCGATACAGGCACGAGGATGGCACCACCACGCACGTTTGCTCTCCAGTACAATGGTTTTGGACACGGGGTGCTCCAGAAGTGCCACGTCCAGCATGCGGATCTGCTTCGGGAGACCCCAGGTGCCCCAAGGAGGTGAGGGACCAGCCCGTACAAAGGCGACAACAGGCTCCACGGGCTCGGCAGCCCCCGTCCATCACGCCTCTGCCATCTCCACCACGAACAAGGCCAGGACACCAGCTGCACCGAGACACCTTCCATCCCTCCCCTGCCACCTTCTCCACACGGTCCAAGCTCACCCCAACAACCAGATTTATTCCCCCTCCAACGGCGCGCCCTGCTCGCTATTTATAAATTTACAAAAACAGGGGGAGACGTCACAAGTCTTTATGGACAGCGCTGGCTAGGACGCGCATTTTTCTTTCCAGTGATGAAAGCAATTCCTTTCAGTTAAGGAGTAAGTAAAATCACACTGCTTTTCGGCAGCTGGGAAGAGGAGCTAAATCTATTGCAGCGACCCTGAACAGGCGCTTCCCTAGGGCTTCGAGGCAGAAAACTTATCAGACACCACAGTGATAACATATTCAGGCTGAGCCATAAGTCTTCAGAGCACAAAAGGTATCCCTAACTGCAAACTGAATTAGCAGAGGGGAAAAAAGGTTAAAAAGCAGAGAGGCCAAAAGCCGGGGGCAGAGAATGGAGATGGGAGCGGGTCTGGGGCTCGTCCGCGGGGCAGGCAGCATCGCTAACAGCAGCGGGAGCCTCCTGGGGTAAGCAGGAGGACGGATGCTGCCCCCGGCCAGGAAAGCAAACCACGTCCCTGTTTCCTAAACGCCTTAGCAATGCAAGAGACGACGCACGATGCAGCTGCGCGGTGACCTGACCTGAAGGAACCACATCCAGGGCCGGGGCTGGGCACCTCCTGCAGCTACCAGCAGGTCCAGCCTGACACTCGTTTCAAAGAAAACCAACGCTTCTTCGCCGTGCCTTGGTATTCCCTACAGCGTCGCCGTCCCCACGGGCGTGAGGGCCACCACCTCCCGCCCTGCAGCCACCGCTGCCTCCGCAAACCCACGCGGGAGAAGTTGCTCGTGCAGCACGCGATCTGACCGCCCGAAGGAGGGCATCGCGTCGTGGGAGCTAAAGCTGGATCCCGGTTTCTATTGTTTATATTCTTTTGTAGCGATGGGAAGAAAGAGCTGCTGCTCTGTAATCATCCATCTTCTGGCTGTTTTGCTGCTTTTAGAACCAAGCAGGGTAACGCAACGTTGCTTTCATGTGGCAACAGCAGCTTATAAACAATGCTGTTACACCGATACTCCGCTGAAATTAAAGCCCTGCTCTAAGCTCAGCTGCTCCCGGAGGCAGCCTACTGGCCTCGGACTTAATATCTCTTCCAAAAGTCTGTAATACAGTGAACGGACTACATTTCTTTCTAACTAAGCACTCATGAAATTTAATTGCTCCAAAAATAATGCCTAATACCTCTTTCTGAAGAGGAGAGCAACTCCTTCCAACTTTCTCTAATAATCTTTCAGCAAACGCTCCAGATTTCTTGCTCCTCTTCACATGTGTGAAAATACAGTTCCTCCCCAAACTGGGGAGCAGAGCAGCTCCAGATCAAGATCCACAAAAAAAAAAACCCCACACCCTGAAAGTCTTCTCTTCACCAATGCTTCTTCATAGCTTTGTTTTACTTTTCGGTCCAACATTATTGAGGTTTTTCCCTCCTTCCCTGCAAAAATTAGTGGTGTGAGCTCACCAACACAGAGATCGAGACCAAAACCTCCAGAGTGGATCAGTGCAGCCAGAAGTGATCTCAGCTGCAAAACATCACAAGGGGCAGCCACATTCTCAGCAGCTTCAAAATAGATTTTAGATATATATATATATATTTTTTTTTTTGAATTGGAAGTGATGCCATCTCTCTGCATCTGTGTTTTATCTGGAATAAGCGCCCTGATTCTGGAGGAAAACACGCTTTGCTTTCTTAAGTCCAAAGGCTCGCTCTCATCGCCTTTTTGAGAAGAGGATGAAGAGGCTCTTCATCCCCCTGCCTTTAGACCACGCAGCTCACATAAACGCCTCTCCAGTCCCTTTCTCCTTCGCACAGAGCGCGCCGAGCGGTCTCACCACGGAGCATCTTCCAACGTGCGCGCGGGCTGCAGGAGAGCTCGCCCTTCCCTTCCCATCCCTTCCTCGGCCAAACCAGGGGCACAGAGGCTCGCTCACGCTGCCCGCGGAGCCACTTAGCGTTCATTAGTGAAGGACCACCTCCTTCTGCAACAATTACAGGCTATCAGCCAACGGGCATCTTCTGCCGTGACCTCAAGGCACCCTTCTGCGCTCCTCACCTTGCTTACAGCTTTTCAAGACTATTTATCAGCTCTTCCCTTCGTACAGCAGCACGTAAGACCCCTTTACCAGCCACGGCTCTTGCAGCACCTGTATTAATAAATAAGCTAAAACCACGTGGTCCCACAGGCAGCAGAATGAAATCTGCTTTCCTATGGATTTGCAGCTCGAAATACACCCACGCGGCGTTTGTGGTCCCCGGTGGTAGGTGGCAAGCGTGTGATGCTGCTGGTTTATTTTATTTTTTTTTAGTGGGATATTAATAGATCCTTCCCCCTTCACTGGCCGATCAGCTCTCCTGGATAAAAACTTTATTGCTAATTTCCTAATCAGGCGGGCGCTTAATTGCGAGATGTCTACTTCTGAGTCAAAACTGGGGAAGGCTGCAGACACAAACAGCGCGACTGCAAAAAAATCTGGATTCTTTTAGGAAGTCAGGCTAAAAACAGAAACCTCCCCCCCAAAAACAAACAACCCAGACAGACAGAAAAATAAATACTTCGGCTTTTTTTTTTTTTCCTCCCTCTCCTTCTATCTTGGGCACAGGAGCTCCTCTCGGTGCACGGGCCATGGGGATGCTGCGTCCCGTGGTCCATCTTGGAGGGCGGGAGCATCGGCATCGCAATGCCTCTCTCCTCCCGCATCCCACGCACAGCACGGTCCCCACGGGCTGGAGCAGATGGTTACCAAGCTGACAGGTTGCAAACAGCTCCGGCGAACCGCTCGGGGAATCGGATATTGTCTCCATGCCTTTAGTTTTTGGAAAGGAAGCTCCCTCCCAGCTAACAAGTTTGCTGCTGCCCCCCCGTTTTCACGTCCTTTTTCAAAGCGCTTCCACCAGCTTCTCAGCGCTGGGGTCTGAAGCCCGTGCAAGCGCCTGCACATCACCTTTTCCACCCCGCGAAGGGAGAAGCGGATCTTTGCACGTGACCATCCCCTGCGTGGCTGGAACGAGACCGTCACGACTGCCTTTGTGCCAAGCACAAAACTAACCTTGCTTTTCCAGCATGCTCCCTGCCCCACGCGTCCACAGCCACATCTGCTGTGGATTTCCAGCCCTTTCTCCCCTCTTCTGGGGACGGGTAGCCAAGAAGCACCAGCACACGCTAACACCAGCAGCTCTCGTGGAGGCTCTGAGAAATACCGTTCTGGCAGTGAGGCATGGTAGGAATTAAAACGCTTTGGTCAAAACCTTGATATTTCTAGCAAATCAGAGGGTTTGGGTTGCAATTTTCCCCCCAAGACTGAAGCTTCCACTAACAGACAAACCTTTACAGCCTTCGGGAAAGGAGGGGACAAGCTCATGGGAAGTTTTCCTTGGTGGAGGAGGAAAGGAGACAGGGAAACTGTTTCAAAGTCTGAACAAGAAAACTCATCCCTGCATCGCTCCTGTGGAAACAGCCTTTGGCAGGGCAGACCTGGAGAGGGGGGACCTGGAAGGAGGTTAAGTGAGTTTTCCAGCCCCCATAAGATTTCACACCAGCTCACCACTGTGCCCCCAGAAGGTGCTAAGACAACCTGTGGTCCCCCTCCTTCCCACAGAGGTGGGGCAGCTGAACCCTAGAGTTTCCTTTCTCGACCTCCCATCGACGCGCAGGAGCCAGGAACCCAGGGCAACCCGGAGAAGCTTTTCCCCAGCATCAGCACCGCTTATTTACGGGAGCTCCAGGGGCTCAGGACCAGGTGCAAATACGTGAGCCAGCAGCGACACTGCCGAGCGCCGGGCAGGGACCCAGCTCACCTCTGAGCAGCTTTCGATTCTTTAAATCCTCCTTCCCAGCCCCGCTGAATCCCCCTGCGCCTACCGGCGTGCAAAACGCAGCCGAGCTGCGCGACTCCGGCTTCTTTTGTTCCCCCGCTGTTTTTAGCCATGCAACTTGACCCTCACAGAAACATGTGTTTTGCATTCTCTCCCGTATACTTTCCGTAGCCTTCCCCGTCTCCAGCACAAGCCCTTCCTCTTGGGGCGAGGAAATCGCAGGCGCGTACCTCTCCAGCCCTCTCCGAAGGCAGCGCGGGATGGAGAGGCTGCGGTGAAACCCCCGGGCTGCGACTGCGGAGTGGGCTTCGCAGTCTCGCGCAGGGGTCAGCAGCAGCCGGGCTGGATCCGCCGCGCTCCCTTACAGCCGTAAACGCTAACGGAAACAGAGCCGACGCGTCATTTGGAGTGGAGAGGGGGACGGCAGCGAGGGCACGCGGGGCTAGGAGCTGCTCTGCGAGCGGGGCTTCCCCTTCCCAAGGCGGGGACCACCGAGAAACCACCCCGCTCCGAGCCTCAAGCCCTGTCCCTGCGTACCAGCAGGGGAAAGCCAAACAGGGCAGCGAGCCCTGCGGACGGGCACATCGCTGGGCGCCCAGAGGATGCTCCAAGGGCAGGCACTGGCCGCAGCTGGGGGCAAGCAGCAAAACTTTGCCTCTTTTCCCCCCTCCCCACGCGCGAAAGCATCGTTCTTCCCATTTTCATCTCATTTTTAGGTTCAGCAGTCCAGCCAGAGGCAGCCTCAAGGAGCAGCGCTCTTGGAGCATCGCCTTCCCACCGCCCAAAAGTTAAAAAATTCACCGGGCCCCTCGCGCCCGCGTCTTTTACGGCGTCCTCAGAGCGCCGAGCGGCAGAGGGCGGGCTGAAGCCTGGGAGGGCTGCGGGATGGGTGCCCCCGGCCAGAGCAGCGCCGGCTGTGATAGAAACCAGAAGCTCTGCGGTCTGCGAGCCCGGCTGCCTCTGCAGAGCATGCCGAGCATTGCTGGCGCGCTCGCGTGCGCCGCGCCATCCTCCCAGCCGCGCCGAACGCACGCGCTGCAGCAACAAAAAGCCTCGAGATCCTCCAGGTTTATATCTGTTTTTCGCAGCACGTGACCAGAAAGCCTGACGCTTGCTGGGAGCCGAGCACCGATCAATTCCTCTTAACAGGTATTACGGACCCACGCTTAAGAACGATCTATTTTCAAATCTATTTTGCAGGACCGTCGCCGTCGCTCAGCGTTTTGGCTCGGCGGACGGTGTGCCTGACCACTCATTGCCCCGGATCCGTGCGGATCGGCCGGGACCCCGGCGCGTGGGATTTTCCAGCCCCGGCAGGACCAGTCCCAGCACGCCACAGACTTGGTGCTTTTGTTGCAAACTCCAAAGGAACCTGCCCAATTCGCCTCGCTTTGCATAACCAGTTTATCCCAGTGTTTGTTTTAAAAACTCGGCTCCTGTTAGTCACTGCTCAGAGCAAATCAACCCAGCCCTATTTCCAGCTTTTGGAGCTTGCTTTTCCAGATTTGGGCAGAGCCAAGGTTTTTATGTTGTTGTATAAATTTTAGAGCCTGAAATATGTGCCTCCGTACCTTGTTTTACACATACCTATTGCGACCGCTGCCCCCGCTTATTTTTAAAGTCACTCTGTACAGGTTACGACACGGCAGCTGAAGTACCCAATACCCAGGAAAGGGATTAAACGCGTGGCTAAAACGCCTGAAACCCAAAGCTGGGATCCCAAGGCTGTCACAACACGGTATTTTTAACACTCAGAACCGACACAGCCACAGCCTGTCTTGCTTTACCCCAGCAGAAAGCAAAGCGCAGACTACCCATTCACGAGCAGCGATTCGTTCGGCACAGGCACACGTGGGGAAGAAAAGGAGGGAGCTCCGCAGCCCTCGGTGCTCAGCAATCCTGCTGCACCCGTGCATCACCACACTATCCGGTCGCACGGAGCGAAATAAAGGGCTTTCAAGCTTCTCTCGCTTTGCTCAGAAAGGAAGGAAAAACCTTCCCAATAATATTCCAGCGCAAGAGCGACATAGCGGCACCCAGCCACCGCAGCCCCTTTGGGCTGAAGAGGGGAGGAGGGAGGCTGCTGGTACCTCGCACCCCGCCAAGCCCCCCGAGATGCCCCTCCAGGTGAGGGTGGGGATGCTCGCTTGGCTCCGCGGATGAAAAGCGTGCCGCAGACCGTGGTTTTTTCCCCCCTCCTGTTGTCGTTTCAAATATCAGCCCCTTTCCGGCCGCTGGAAAACACCCTGCTTCTGCTCTCCACGCCAAGGACGCAGCAGGGGGACGGCGAGGTCTCCACGGGGGCTTGTGGCTTCACCGCTACGTTTGGCTGGATTCAGTCCGCTGCCGAGCGACTACATCCTGCCACTACCTGATGGGGAAGGGAGAGAACAGCCCTACGCTCCTTGCACAGGCCTGCAGAAGTCACTCTTTGGCCACTTGGGCAGGGTAAAGCACGCGATGTTACGGATGGGGAAGAGGCACACGGAGGGACAAGACCCCCGTGAGAGGGGCCCGGAGGCAGTGCTGATGAACCCACGGGAAGGAAGCTCTGTTCCACCTCCACAAAACCCTCCAAAGCCCCATTCCTCCATCTTGACTGCTCTTGGTCCTCCCACCGTCAGCTGAAGGAAGAATGACAACTTCCCAGCACATCCCAAGAGCCCACCAGAAAACCAGCCGGTCAACGGAGCGAGGTCTTCTGCCGAGGACCCTCTTGGTGCTTTTATCTGCTGCTGGTGGATGTGCCCGTGTCACTGGTGATGAACAAACCCCAAACCTCCCGGCTTAGAAAGCACTGCTGCCTGAGGACACGCGCCGACAGCAGCTTCAGACACGAGGAGACAGCAGCACCCAGGTGCACCCCAGGCGCGTCCCTTCTCCTGTTTTAAATCCGTCCCGAGGAGCTTCTGGGCTCTCTAACCTCCTGCCCAAGGAAAACTCCCACGCTATACGACGCATTGCAACCCTTTTAATCGCCGCCCACATCCACCCTCGCGAGCCACCCGGCCGGGAAGCCTGGTTCTTGTTCCACAGCATCTTGTCCCTCCACCCTGCCACCGCCCCAGGAGACGCAGGTACACGGAGGAGCCCACCCAGGGGTGGCCTCTGGTTCAACATCTAAGTTGCGGAGGAGGATGAGCATTTCAATGCTGCCAACTGGCGAGAAGGGGGTAATCAGGGATAATTTCCAGGCTGGCAGCTCCTGGGGAGGAGAACCGCTCTGCAGACGACTCACGAGGCGACGGCAGAACAAAGTCGGGGTGGAGAGAAGCTCGCGGTAATCGCCGCCGCTCTCTCATCTCCCTCGCAGGGCTCGCATTGTTCAACAGTCACCATGTCGGTCCCGATAAAACTTTAATGGGGAGGGATGCTCGACGGGGAGCAGCGCCGTGCCTTACACGAGCCCTCTCCACGCACTCAGAGCCCTCTCGTGCTCGTTTTACCTGCACCTGAGCAGGATTTGGTGTGCTGTTCCAAGGTGCGCTGGAGCCATCCCTCCTGCAAGCAAAAGCGCTCCTGCACCCGTGTTCAGTAACATCAATATCAAGAGCATTTCTCCAGCTCTACAGAAGGCTTTTTTCGTTTTTTGTTTTTTGTTTTTTTTTTCCCCCCTCTTTCCAGCATCCATAAAGGTCAAGGATGCTGCCCACAGCATCGCTCCTGCAGGAGCACAAAGCCCATCTGGGCATCCGCACCCAGAGGTCCTCGCCTCTCCTCTGGTGGTGGCCACTGCTCTGGAACGGCAGCTCGCCCCACACCTAATATACATTAAACAGCTCAAAATGAGATTTTCCAAGGAAATTGTTTTCAAAGGAAAACAATCGCTCAGCTTCAGGCTTGGGAAGAAGGGGAGCAGGGGGTAGGAGAGGTGACCCAAGGGACCCGCACAGAAGCCACATCAGCGGGACCCCCCGCAAGCACGGGAGATACTGGGACCTGACGTTCGTGTCCGTATGGATGAGGGTTTGGTAACGATCAGGACAGCCCATGCTTGCCAGCAGGGAAGGCAACCAAGCCCCTTCCCTCCCCTTCCCAGCCACGCTGGGGCAGAAAGTGGGGGCAATCCCTTTTTCTTGCACCGTAACAGAAGCTAAAGCAGCTCTCAGAGCTGCTGCCCCAGCCCTTGCCCTCTGCTTTGCTTCACTGAAGGATGGGGGAACATTTTTGGGTCCCTTAACTATATAGCTGTGCTTTTGCTTCTTGCATAACTAGGTATATTACTCTTTAATAAGTGTCTCTACTCTCAGTCCTCCATCTCCAGGGCAGGGAAAAAAAAAAAAAAATCTTTTCTCTAAAACCAGCAAAGCTAAAAAGGAAGCAAACTGGCTCAAAACATTTGCTTTTCAAATCCCAGGGGGATTATCCCAGCCCCATCCGTCCGAGGCGAGCCCTGCTCGGCAGGCAACGCGCTCCGCCTCCCCATCAATATTTCATCCGCACAAATCCCGTGCCGGGAATAAGTCCAGTCCCGTGGGCACAGCCGAGTTTTTGGGCTTCGTTTGGGGCTGCTGGAGGAGGCAGCCCTGATGCACAGTCCAATGTCACGCACCTCCGAGCCTCCCGATGGGCTTGGGGAACCGGTAATTCCTCGTCCCGCAGCAAGAAGCGGGGTCGGCGGCACGTTGCTGGAAAGGGGATATTTTCCAGCACCTCAAAGAGCGAGGGCTTGGCCATCAGAGGCCGTGGAGAGGAGCTGAGGGCTGAAGGAGGAGAGCAGGGCAGCACAAGGACCCGGGGCTCGGCCCTACAAACAGCCCGCCGCCACGGGCAACAGCACCCCAAAAAGCTGAGGGGTCCCGGAGAAGACCCAGCCTGGAGCAGAGGGGGACCCGCAGCGGGGAGGGACTCACGGCAGATGAAAGCCAGCGCGCAGGACACGCCGCAGCAAGCCCCGCGCTAAATAATCCCTGCCTCCCTTCCCTTTCCTCCTTTCCAAGCGTTGCTTCACCCTGCCTTTCCCAGCCTGACTTGCGTTTGATGTCAGGGTTCGCGTTGCCGTTCCCTCGCCTCCAAGGGCGCCCCGACGGCACCTCGCCACAACCCGCACCTCCCAACCCCCTGCATTTAAAAAAAAAAAAAAAAAGAAAAAGAAAAAAAAAGTAAAAAAAAAAACCAAACAGCAAAGACAAAAATCCCCCAAAAACCCAAGCTCAGCAAACCCACGGCTGCTCCCAGCCCGGCGGTTTCGGAGCAGAGGGCTGCTCAAGCTTCCCCGCCGCGCTTCCAAGGAGCAGGTCCGGGGCTGCCAGCCCAGCGCATTCCTGTGCCGTGAGTCAGGGCTCCGAAAAACCAGGAGGCTTCAAAAATAATCCTGGCGCGGCCGGGATGCTTCGCTCGCCTCCGCCGCGCGCGCAGCCCCCGCTTCCCACCCCGCTCCGCAAACAGGACCGAAACGCGGGCAAAACCCTCCAGGACAGCATCGCCCTCCGGGCTGCGAGTCCAGCGCACGAGTAAAAGCAAAGCCACGCTCCAGAACGGTCTCGACTGCAAGATTTCAAGCACCAGCCCAGCCTGGGGATGACGAGATGGGGGATTTAGGGAGGGTGCTGCATTCAGCTGGAGGCTCCCAGCAAGAAACGTCCCTCGGGGGGGCGGCTGTGACATCAGAGCAACTTTTGGGGGCTTTTTCTCCCAAAGCTGTGCATTTCCCAGCATTAACGCAACCCCGCTGCAGGTCACGCTATTTTTTCCAGCTGGATTTGAGGAGCCACATCACTCCAGTTCAACTCTCCTGCGGTGCCGCGAGGATAAAAAGCTCTGGTTTCGGGGCGAAGCATCTCGTGCGGCACCTACTGAGCTCCCTTCGCGCCGGGAGGGACAGGACCTCTCACCACCGGACACAAACTGCCCAGCATCCGTAGTGCAAGGGCTGCGTCAGCCCCGTCGCCCCGAGCTCTGACTCACAAGCAGGGGTGGCTTGCACAATACGACTGATTACAGCAAATTACAGCTTGGCATAGCGAGGCAAACAAAAAACTACAGGCGACGGGCCTCAAAAGGCCACGCGGCGGCTGGTGGCAGCCAGCGAGCGGCTCGGGCATCCCTGCGGAGGAGGCAGGCACCTCTGTCCGAGCGAGGACGGGAATCCAGCTCAGGAAACTCAACCTGCGAGCCCAAAGGGATGGGGAGAAGGGAAGGAGCCTTTGCCCCGGGATGGAGGAGCCACTAGCAAAGCTGCCGAATTAAACCCAGCTTGCCAAAGGGGTGCTAATGCCCGCCCCGGGCTGCGGGGGAGGCGAGGGAGCGTGCAGTTTTGGGCACTTTTCCTCTCCGGGTGGGAGCGAACAAAAGGGCGAGGAAGGCGCGACGCGGGGAACAGGCTGCTGATTTATGCCCCCTCCCTCGGCTCCGGGAAAACGCTTTCCCTCGCATTAGCATTGCTAAAGCCGGGAGGATGTAAGAGAATAAGAACCAGCAGGAACCTGTGGCTTTATGGCACCAACATCTGCTGTAATGAACTCCTCGCAGACTCCATACAGCCCCTTCCGTCGTCACCTCGCCGCCCCGCGCTTCCTGCCGGGACGAGGCTGGTTTGCAGGGAAAAGCCCGGAGCACGGGCTCCCCGTTAACCTGCAGGGCCGGCGGCCTGATCCCGCCGGCCCCAGGCATGCCAGGGATGGGAGAGACATGGAGCCGAAAGCCAAGACAGGGATTTATTTAACTCCCGTATCGCCAGGACGGGGAGGGAAGGGGAGCTGGCTGGCGCGGCACCAGCAGGACCCGCAGGACCTTCTGGGCAGGAGATGAAGGACGCGGGGGGACTTTGCAGGCTGCTCACCGGGCGAGCAGTGGCACTTGTCTGGTTCTAAACACAAAATGCAATCCGGATTCCCCCGCAAGACACCCTTCCCGAGGGATTCTGCCTTCTTAAAAAGCACATTTTCCCATTTTTGCATTATTTCTTCCTGCCTCTGCCGTGCAAGGAGAGGGGGGGAAACCTGGTTTTAACAGTGCCCTGTAACAGAGAAGCCAAGGGACGAGGAGACAAAAACCCGGCAGACCCTCCACACACGGCTGTCCTTGGGCAAGCAAACCCCCTTCTGCAACATCAGGCTTTCCTGGTGAGCAACAGGTCCTCGAGCGGCTCTCCTGCCGCCCGCTCGCGATGCCAGCAGCGGGCAGAAGCCTCCCGCGACGCGCAAGGACGATGCACAGGCGCGCATTCGCCGTGGGAACCCCCACCGCTTTGGGACAGTGGTGCTGATACCGTCACCAACACCACGCTCCCCTTCCACCGTGGCTAAAAAACTCCCCGCGTTTTTATGCACACACGCCGGATTCCCAGCGTGCCTTCAGAAAGCTTGGTCAGGCTGAACTTGTTTTTCCTTAAGTACCCCCTCCCTTCCCATCCCATCCTCTTTTATTTCAAGCCCGGCGCATGCAAAAGTGCAGAGCACCGCACAGGACGGAGCCGGCGGGGGGGCCACGCCACCACCCCGGCCGATGTCCCCTCCTGCGTCCCCGGCAGCCTGCTGAACCTGCTGAACCATCCGCTCCTCCGCAAAGGAGAGTTTCTTCTGGCTGCAGGACGCTGCCGCAGCGACGTCCAGGCCACCGAACAAGCCAGCGATGCCGCTGCTGCTTTCCGTTTGTTGAAACTCAGGAGGTCTTTGCGCGGCGGGGGCGGAAGAAATAGTAATCTAATTAAACTCCCTCCCCAAAATTCCTCGTCACCTTAATTACGCCTCAGAGAGGAAGGCTTGGCTCATTTTCCTAGAAAATCAGCTTGTCAGGAGATGCTTTCAACTAGCAACAAGAGCAGCCCCGCGACGCGCCTTCAGTCCCTCGCCAGGAGCTGCGGGAAACCAGCGAGCCGCTCCCCTCCGAAGTTTCCACCGGGATTACGACCTTGCCCACGGCAGGCAGCTCCCGCATTTACGGCCACGGCCTCTCGCAGCCTCCGCAGCCTCAAACTTTCCAGGGCTCTGCACTGGAGGACAGCTTGCATGCTAGGTCTGCGCTCGGAGCATAAAAAACCACTGCCACCTTCGCGTCCCCACCGCCGGAGGACGGCAGAGGACGAAGCGGAGTCTGGAGGTGTTAATGAGTTGCAGGGGGAAATTTTATATATATACACACACAGATATACACACACACACACATATAGCAGAAGGCTGAACTGGATCACGGGAGTCCTAATGAGAGAGGGCAGCAGGAGAGACGCGCCTCTGTTTATTGTCTGTGGCAGGGATTACCGACGGAAGGGCAGGATTTTAAAGTGCATCCCAATCACAAGATTTGGTCGTGCACAGGAAACTTCGAAAAGCCATAGCGGAAAAAAAAAAAAAAAAAAAAAAGAAAAAAAAAAAAAAACCACTGAGGTGCCTGGCCATCGATAGCTAGGTTTTAGAAGGACACAGATAAAAATCCTGCCTGAATAATTACTTATTTGACCCGCTGGGAAATTACAGCCTATGATATTATAAACAGGGATGGTTTTGTTTTGGTTTTCCCAGACGGCAAGGAAAAAATAAAATAAAATAAAATAAAGCAAAGCCACGCCAGGCGGCGAGGCGGGGTGGGAGAGGAGCAGCCTGGAGCCGCCCCCGGCCCCTTCCCGGGGCGCGGCCGGGGTGTCCCGGGGGGGGGCTCA
>VXAL01010878.1:155833-261267 GCA_013399475.1 Chauna torquata | reverse complement strand
AAAAAAAAAGAGAGAGAAAATAGAAAAAAGGGAGGGGAAAAAAAAAAAGCCAAGAAACACAGAAAAACATCATTTGCTTCCCTGTACTTTGCTGAAGGCTGGAGACGCTCCATGTGAGGAGTGTGTCTGAGCACGGACCGGTGGCTCCGGGGGCGGCAGGAGGGGACCCTGGGGACAGGGCTGCCTCGGCACACAGCCCCCACCTGCACACTGTTTGCAGGATCCACTCCCCGACCTTCACGTAACTGGGGCAGTGGGCACACCTGGCCCCACGTAAATGAAAATTTCTAGAATAATCAAGGCGATAGCTGGAAATGAGACACCAAATTAATGCTGCGCTAGCACGGGGCCGTGCTGCTGCAGTCATTACATCCCAGTGATGCTCCCTAACTAGAAACGGGAGAGCAGCCACCAATTATTTCGATCGTATTTGTTTAAACACTGCAGAGCACGGACGAACTTTCTTCACCGGGTATTTGCTATCGCTTTGCTCAGCCACGCTCCTCCATAAATTACACATGTCACCGGCAGCACCACCACCTTGTTGTCACAGGCGCAAGTGGCTTCGGCAGCGCGATGCTGCCCGTGATCCGTCAGTGATCAGGGCTTTTTTTTTCAGCCCCATTAAACAGGGCTTCGAGTTAAGCGCTGCGGCAGGACCTCGGTCGCTGGTTTTCCCTGGGGCTGCAAGAGACCAGGGGTGGGAGATGCTCTTCCCGGTGGGAGGATGAGAAGTGGAGCACCCGCGGGATGAGGATGGCCATCACAGAACGAGGTCGTGGTCCTTTCAGCATCCGCTGCAGGATTTTCCCAAGTGTTTCAGCCCCCGGTACTGTCGATATGTACTTTAAGGAGCAATTTATGCTTAAAAATGACCCCCTCCTGTGAAAGCACTGCTGTACAAAACAGCAGATGGTGTTTGAACACTGCAAAACGAAAAATACATCTTAAAACAAGATACCTACAGCAGAGTTCTTGGCGCTACGTGAGCGCCTCAGGGTCTCGATTTGCAGCGTTCAGCGTGGAAGGGGAGGAAAAAAAGCCCCCAAAAGGCTGGAAAGTGCTATGAGAGGGTATCAGTGGCAGGAGAAGCATCCTTGTATGTGGAGTGACCTGTCCCGGGCAGGAGGCGTGGAGCTGACGTGGCAGGAGGTCCTGCTCACGGAAAGGCGCTCCCCTGTACTACAATAACATGGGTTTTGTTCATGAAAAATCAAAACTGTTCCTTAAAACAAACAAAAAAAACCCTCCTGCCTTGCAAACCTTTCCTCTCACTCCCCACCCTGGAAATAAAACAAATAAAGCCCACTGAACCGCATCCTCCCAGTGATGCTGCTTCCACGCCAAAAAAAAAAAAAACACCACCTTTATCTTAGAGGTTATATTAAAAAAAAAAAGACTTCAAATGCTGCTAATTTCTAAAATAAACAAGCAAATCTTCAGAGAGGCAAATGCAGAGAGCCCAAGGCATCTTGTAAATGTCGCTGAGAAGCGTTGGTCCCCATGAACGGCTGGCCGCTTGGTGCCCGCCGCTACCCACTGCGGGCACAGGGGAGAAGCCTCGCACCAAAGAAATGTCCGACGCTAAAACCCCAAATTCAGGTCCCCTCGGCCTTGCTTTGAAGCTAACAGGCTCTCCGACGGGATAAAATCAGGCTCACTGCTGGAATGGCTTCACCCCTAGCAACGACATTTTGACAGCTTCTATTTCGGGGATGGCTTTATTGTTTTCCCTCTGGTCCTCAATTAATGCCTTACCTCCAAATAGCTGCGAGCCAGCAGGACTCTTCCACTCTGCGAGCTGCTGCGAGCTTCCCCCGTGTTGTTAGTTTTCAAGGGTCCGACCTTGAAGTCCTGCGCTTGATTTTTAGAGCCGGGGAAGGTTTGGCACGTGTCAGCCTCGAGGATTTTCCCTGCGGCACCAGCATGGGAAAGCCCCATGCAAACTGGGATGCCGAGCCTCACACGCGTGGGGACAGCACTCAAAACCCCTCTGGCCCCCTGCTCCCCTCGCCTCGCCACAAATAAACTTACAAACACCCCTCTCAAGGTTATCCAACGCTGGTTAAAGATTTAAGAAGAGTGATGTACAATGTATACAGCTCCTCCTGAAATATTCATCCCCCGACATCAATGTTTCATCAATTTTCTATCATATATCACCCTTGACACCAGCTTCAATCATTTTGGTGCGGCTGGTGAAAAATAGATATGTTTACAGAACCACCCGCCTTCAGTTTCCTTTTTTTCCACATAATTCAGCATCAATTAGCCTGGCTGGATCTCGACCTCCCCCTTGCTCCGGGTGCGCCCGGGATGAGCACGGCCCTGAGCGGGGTCCGGCTGCCTCCAGCTCCCCTCCACGGCAGCTGCCACCTAGCTGGGGCTGCCCTGGAGCAGAGGAGCCCTACAAAAGGTGCCCGCTTAGGATTTATCTGGATTTTCACGCCCCCGTCGCAGGATCCCTGCTCCCAGCAGCATTTTTCACGCGGCGGTGGTGCTCCCGTGGTGGAGCTCCTCGAGGGACCCCGCTAAACGGCCCTGCTCCCGTGGCAAAGCGGGGGGAGAACGCTCATCTTTGAACCGCAGCGTTTCAGGAAATAGTAGAGCTAACGAAGTTAAGGCAGACCTTTCCTCTCCCCCCTGGTCTCGACCGGAGCAGCCAGACCATTTTACCAGTTATCTGATTTGATGTGCAAAAACAGAAGGGGGAGAAACCCCCCAGTGCTGGCTCCTTTTCATCTTTAATTGCAGCCTACAAATGCCAGTCTTGTTTTCGCTCGCTCTGAAATTCCCTCTGTCAGTCCAGGGCTCCCTCTGGTTCAGGACAAAAATTGACTTCATGTCATGAATGAAGTAATTATTTCCCTCCACAAATGAATATGGCAATTATTTTGCAAGAACCAAGGGATGCATGCAGTTCAAAACATTGAGCAAGGACGGAGCCTGAGCACCCAGAAGGTCCTTCCCTGGCGGCAGGGCTACCTTAGGAGGCAGAGCTCTGCCACGTTGTGCCTTGTGATGTCCTGGCTTATTTTTTTCTGGCCGTTTGCTTCATGCATGCCCGTTTCCCAAGGAACGAACGGTTCCTCTAACTTGCAAGCATTTCTCCGCCTGCTCTCAAGCACGTTGTGGTTTCTGCAGGTGTTAACAGCCACTGTAAAAAGTGGCACAAAGAAAGCTGTTTGTGGCGCACGACAAGAGCCCCCACCCCTGCAGAACCGCGGCAGCGCGCACCGGAGAGCGGCGAACCAGCACCGCGACTGTTAACCGCCTCCAGAACCGCGCACACCGGGCCAGCCTGCAAGAACGTGCGCTTCCGTAGCGGAGCAGGTGGGCCACGGCGAGGCCCTTGCGACGGCGCAGAATTAAGCGTTTATTTTATTGTGGATGCTTCGCAACCCACCGCCGTTCTGCAGGAGGACCACAGCAGCCCTAGCCTCTCCACGCACTGCTCACACACCCTGTTTACACCGGGGCAGTGATTTCAGCCCAAGGTGCCCTATCAGACCACGGGGTGCGAGCATCGCTCCCCGAGCAAGCTGGAAAGTCACCTGAAGGCTGTGGGTGACCTTGCAGCGAGCTGGACCTCGTCTTGCTGGCTGCGGCGGCAGAAGTGCGAAAATGTATTGCAGCCCTTCGGCAGCCTTCAGCTCTCATTTAAACCGTTAATCAGGGGGAAGCAGGAGGCAAGCAGCGGCAACTTTGCCCCACGAGCCTCCTGGAAAAGCGGGAGCCTGCGGGACACGGGCACTGCTGGGCACAGGGGGAGAAACCAACCGCGTGTTGCTGCACTAAGGGAGGGCTCCAGGAATGCGAGCACGTTTCCAAATTCCTGTCAGTCCTTTCCCTGATGGAGTTGTTCCAATAACTAATTTTCCCATCTATTTATAAATCCATGGGAAGGCAAAGATGGAGGGCCCCGGGCAGGAGGCACCTTGCCCGGACTCCCTTCGCTGACCCACCTGAGCTAGCTCGGGTGCCTACGTCAGGTCCAGGAGACCTGCACCACCAAGTTGCCGCGGTGGGAGAAGCAACCCCCCTACTCCTCGTCCCGCCACCTTTCTCCAGCACCGCAAGGGTTAAGATGAGTCTATTACTGTTTGCTTGTCACTTTGTCGCTGATCTAATGACCATCGATAATAGTTGAATAAGAATTGATGGAGAGATGGATTTAATTAACCCTGGTGTCAGCAGCCAGCATTGCTGTCTGTTTGTGTTAATGGAGCAGCCCAGGAAAAAAAACCCTCCTGAGCTTTGCGCGCTCAGCCCGCGGCGGCTGGAAGCGTCCTATTCATCAGCTGCGCCCTCCAGGTACTCTCAGGGAGGAAATTGCTTCCTCCTGCCCCCAAAAGAACAAAATCACCCCTCCGCTTCTCCCGGCACCCCATCGTTGCCATGCCGGGGCCGGGTGGGGATGGAGGGGGGGGACACCTCAGGGGGGCCCGTCTGACACCCGCCAGGTTTCCTTCACACTTCCCCTTCCTCTCATTTTCAGCTGCGATTGCTTTTCTTGTTCCAACACATGGCTGGCGGGCGGGCCTGGATCCGTCCCTCGCGCCGGGGATGCTCGGGGCGCTCCCGCTCTGGGGAGCCCGCGCGGTCGCGCCGCTGCCTGAAGGAACAAGCTTCCCGATGCCACGCGCAGCCGGGCCGAAAATAGGTCCTCCGGTAAAAGCAGCTTTGCCTGGCGGCGGGCGTTTCCAGGTGAGACGGGACGCAGGTCTCCCACGACAGCAGGTCAGTGGGAACACCAGTTGTTGGCAGCTGATTTCCTGCCCAGAAAGGATGAGGTCAGCTTTTGGCTTCGGCACCGCCTTTAGCGTTTGCAGGGAGCGAGTGTCTCAGGCAGGATTCCCACGGAGAAGACGCGCGAGAACCGAGAGCGCAGGCAAATGAGGCAGGGAATATTGCTCTGGGGGTGAGAGACGAGATTTTGGGTTTGTTCCTACCCTTGGGCTTCGCTTGTCCATCTGTAGAAGAAAGATAGCATCACCTACACGTGGAGAGGTGGGGAGTTTCAGCCAGCAGCGGCTAACCGGGCATTTCTGAGCCCATAACTGTGAACCGGCTGCGGTGTTGGAGGCAGGAAGACCGGGGATGGAGGTGGCACCTAAGGAGGACTGGTCAGAAGCAGGTTTTCTACCAGCAAATTGTCCTCGTTCCACTGCCACCAGCCCAGTGCGTCCCGGAGCGAGGGGGCACGCCTAGCACAAGAGGCCCTGGACGTACCCAGTTTGCGCGCTGAGACGACGTGAGCTGGATCCAAGCGGCCCTGGGAGCATTCGGGTGCCCCCCAGCTCCACCTCACCGCCAGCCAAAGCTGTGCGAGGCACAACCAAGGTCCGTCCTGCTCTGGAACAGCCTGAGCCCTTGGAAGGACGCTGGTTCAGAGAGAAGCAGGCTTCCTGTTTTGCTCATCCCCATCCCAGACAGAAAGTGCCGTTGCCAAGTACATCTTCAAATCCCTGCCAGTAACCTGCAGCCATGGAATATGTGAGACTAGGAAAAAAAAAAAAAAATACACCAAAAACCCAACAGAATTTAATTTTGAAGACCCAGCTAGTCTTATAGCTTTTCAAGCTCGGGAGCAGGTGAGCCAGTAATAAAATAAACTGCCCAGAGAGGAAATGAATATTGGGTTTTGTTCCAAATGGATGAGTTCAGCCAGAGTCTGAAAAAGGGGAAAAAAAAAAAAAAAAAAGTAGGAATTGTTCTGTGACAAACGTATTTTGACAATCCAGCTGAAAGGGCTGACAGAGTTATGAGTGAGGGGGAGGAATCACTGATCACCGAGTGTCATTCCACTTGTTTTTCTTGATTCAGCCTGGCCTTGCTAACAATGTGTGTCACTGCCCAGTGCTGGAAACATCCTCTGCTGAGTGACACCCAGCGCTCCCGGAGGCGAGGGCGAGTTTCCTCCCGCGATATACCTGCCAACAGCACCTGGGGTGTCCAGGATGGACCTGGAAAGGGCACGGGGCCGGGGTCTTGGACCAGGCGTCCTGGTGCGTTTCTATTTGCAGCCAGCCTGGTTTTGCAGCTGGCTGGAGCCCTCGGGAGCCTGGGGATGATGCTTCGTGATGGGGCTCCCGCGTGTGCGTTGCGCGCTCCCGGGGCTCTGCGCGGATGGCAATGCGGTGCAGTTTCCCCACCACCACGGAGGATCCTTGTGCAAGGGAGCAGGAGCCTCGCGGCTCTTTTCAGCGCGCTTTGCAATGAGCCCTACGTGACCAGGTTGTAGTGAAGTCAAGGGCATGCCCATGACTGCTGCTCTCCTGCCGAAAAAGGGCTCAGCCTCTCCATTTGCAACCAAAGCTGCACGTTGGGTAAAGCTGAGAAATGTAGGAGCACGGCGGCCACTTAATTTTGGCCTCCCGCCCTTAAAACAGGGCCAGCCAGGAGTGGGGACACATGGCACGAAGCCTTCTGGTTGTATTTGCCGAGGGGGTGGGCAAAAACCAGGCAGCAGAGGGGACCACCAGCCACCCGCCGAGAGGCCGCAGCAAAGCTGCGGCTTCCACCGGCGTGGAGGTGCCCGCTGCCTGCAGAGGTCCAGACCTGCGAGGCACGTCCGCGGTGGCCCTGTGGCAGAGTCACTAAGGAAGGTGCTGGTGGGCACCGAGACCGCTCTCCCCACCCCAAAAACGGAGGTGTGCGTTCAGCGAGGAGCGACCAGTCACCCAGGAACGGGTTTGAGGGACCAGGGCGTTTCCTGCTGACGCTAACCCCTTGCCATGCTTACGTTGACCTGCATCCAAAGTCCCAGAGTACAAGGCTTTGGAGGCTGCCAGGGTCTGACGTCTCTCTGGGCGAGTAACGGGGCCGGAGGTGCCTGGTTTTGAACGGATTTTGTGTTTGCGGAGCGGGCGGTGGTGAGGGGTCTCTGGTGTCTAACACCCGCGTGCTCCCGCTGCATTGCTCTCCCCTGCGGCGGGGACAAAGACAAGGTCCCTCTGCTCCCTGCAGCCTCCGCGGGGCTTGGGGGGACCCGTCCTCTTCCAAGACCTCAAACCCTCTCTAAACTGCCCTAAATTGGCCCACAGGTTCAGAAGGGACGAAACGGGCGCTGGCAAACAGACAGGCACTCACACGCAGACAGCATGACCGCACAAACTCCACTTCCTTAGGAAAGCTGGCTAAAAGTTACGTCTGGAGCGTGGACCCGGGGGATTTTAAAAGTCCCTTCCCAGTCTGAGCCCTGCAGCTCAGGAGCCGCTCGTGCCGTCACCAGCTGCCTCCACGGCGTCGCTTCCCCGAGACGACCGCGCGGACACCCTGGCCTCCTGCCCGAGGGAAGGACGGGCCTCTCTCACCCAGCACTCTTTTCCCAAGGCCGTGGTATATGTTTTGTTGCTGCCTGTACATAATTTTTGTCCGCCACGCTGCTGGCCCTAGTCCTCAAGAGGGGCCTGAGGATGAATGTCCCCCCTCCAGAGCACCACTTTTGAGTAGGCATCTTCCACCCAGGGCCAAAGAGTGCGCCGTGAAGGTTAATTTTCATTTCCAAAGAGGCACGTCTGTTTGAAATAGGATTCGGTGCCGACGTGGGCAAACCTGATGGCACTTCAGGGCGTTCGGAGAGGTTCCCTGGGGGCCAGCCTGCCTCCGGTTAAGGGACACCTGCCACAGGCTGCGCCAAGCCAAGCTGCGAGAGAAGGAGTCTGCTCGCGACTCCTTATGAGTCGCTTTGAGGCAACGTGCTGCTGCTAATGGAAATTTATTACCAGCAGCCACGTCGAGAATTGGGAATTTTGGATTATCGGCCGCTTATTCAAATTCTTCCCCTGCTAGATGTCAACGTGAAAACCATCCAGGCTGGGGGGTCCTATGGCAGGAGCTGCTTTGACAGCTGCTTTCTGAATCCCCGCTGCTTGCTAGGAGCATTGTGGATGCTGGAGCTGGGAGAACTTGAGACCTTCCTCCACCTTCCTGACGTTTGCTTCCCCCAGCCTGATCCTGCAGCTTTTCAGCCGGACACATTTATGCCTTGCTTCCCCACAGCGTGACACCCTTCGGGACAAGTTTTCCAAGGGTCAGAGCAGAGGGCAAGGCTCTGGAAACCTCCTGGAGAACAGCGCGGGACTTCGGAGATAAATAAAGCACTTGGAGCCAAGCCTCCTTGGGGGACGTCTCGGTGCTTCCAGGGACAAGCGGCTTGCTTTTGCACCAGCGACCGTTTGAGTCGCAGGATGAAGCTCAACAAATCGAAGGTCAGGTTGTCTAGGATGGGAAGAACTCCAGAAATTGCCAGTGATATATATATACACTCAGCGTTTGTCCCTGACCTGTGCTCTTGCAGGTCTTTCCCACCCAGCTCAACGTCTGTGCTCAGCCCAGCCTTGGGAGGAGGGAATGCATCCATTCGGTTTGTTTTGGGGTAATTAATGGGGGAAAAATAAACAAGCCCGGACATTTTAGGTTGTCCTGGTTGCTCCATTCCACTCCCAGTACCCTGGCTTCATGCTATCACTCATCATAGTTTTAAGGCAGGTTTAAGGCACGGAAAAAGGCAAAATAAAGCCCGGGCTCCTGCTTGGTCACCCTGACGGAGGCTGCCTGTGAGAGCCCCGTGCCACGCCGGCGGATGTCTGCTCGTGGCAGCCCTACAGCCCATCCGTGCTAAGATTCGAGGCCAGGCTGTGTTTTTCCAGCCCAGGTGTTGCCGGCCCCGTTCTGCTGCAATTTTCCCTCCAAAGCGCGGAAGCTGCTCTCCCACCCGAGCTGCCCGCAGCTCCATTCCCCAGCACAGGCAGGGCAGGGTGACACGCCGCGTTCCTCCTAGCGCAGCCCAAGCTGGGGCAGATCCAGCTGGCAAGGATGGACCAGACCCGCTCCGGGGATGGAGAGGCATCTGGAGAAAAGGGGCAAAGCGCAGAGCTGCCAAAACTCCCAAATAGCGGCGTTTCGCTGCCTGGGGGATAAATGGAAGCGGCACTGCCAGGTTTAATCACCCCTCACGCCCCACCAGCCGCTTGACAGGACGCAGACCTTGTTAACATGCAAAATAATGTAAAGATGCAGGTGGGGTTCTGGCTGGTTAAACCAGAGATGCTTCAGTGAGAATTATCCAATTAAAGCTCCATCTCTCCCTTGCTTTCATCCCCCCCCCCCACATCGTGGTGGCTTTATCAGCCGACCCAACGGAGCCCTAATCAAGCGCCTTCCCCATTAAGCCATCGCCCCAGGCATCGCGTACGGCCGCACGTCCCCGCGGTGCTGCACTGACCCAAAACCTAAATACACACACCAGCACGGAGCCCCCGGGGGCCGGGCCTGGCCAGAGGGGGGTTCTCTTTCTGGTAGCACACACCCCTCTTCTTTCAGCCCGTCCTTTCTGCTTTGCCACCGAGGCTGAAAGCCAAAAAGAGAGCCCGAACGCGGCAGAAGTAGGCACCGCTGCGGTCCGTGAGCACGGATGCTGAGCTCTGCTTGTGCAAAGCGCGCCTGAACGTTCAGGAGTACCCCTAGGAATACCTCTCCAGTCCAGCGCCGCAGTGCCGGGATCCGTCCTCAGCCCGTCCAAGTGCCTCGCTGCCGCGCGACTCGTGACTTGTGTCGCACCTCGGCCCCAAGAACTTCCCGTGACTGCTTCTCCTGACGGCTCCTTTTCTCCAAGCATCTCCTCTGTATTTTTATTGTGAGCTTTTGTATGAAATAAGAGCCAAAACGAAACAAAAATAAAAAAACAGCAGTTACCAGATCCCCTGGAGTAGGGAAAAAAAAAAAAAAAGCAGCCTAGGAGTAAAGACTAGGTTTATTTTATTAGACATACCACCTGTTTGCCAACAACAAACAGATTTTGGACGTGAAGCTGAGGAGTTTGAACAAGTTCGCTCTTTTCCCACCCATCTGCTGGAGTAACAGAGCCTGGGGGAACCCTCCACCACCTCTGCTCGCCTCCACCAGCATCGTTGTGGCCGTGCTGCCTGGGTCCTGAGGGGCACCGAGCTTGGCTGGGGAAAGCAGCGGCAAACACAATCACATCAACCTCCCCAGCCAAGGCGATAATTCGTTTCTGTGGGGCCATCTGACACCCAGCAAGAGCCTGGCCATGGTGCCCGGAGGGGAAGACCGCAGCCCTGCTGGGGACTCGTCCCTCCCTGAGCCCTCCCAGGTGGGATCGCACCCCCGCACGCACGGGCTCCCAGACTCAGCTTCTTCCCCTCCTCTTCAAAAACTGCCCCAAAACTTCCCTTTTGCTGCCCATCGGTGATGCAGATTCGCACTGGGCATTGCCATGGCAACAGTTTGTCCTCCTGCCCCCCTCCCCGACCCCTTCCCCTAGATGAAGGGGAAAAAAATTAAAAATAAACAATTTTAATAATGTCACGGAAAGCAGACAGGGATATAAAAATCCATTAAGCGCTGGAGTGGCCCTCGCAATGGGAAGTGCTCCAGCTCCTTCCCTTTCTGTCGCACGCTCTCTCTTCAGCCCCCTGAAAGGTAACCTTTAAAACACACTCGGCAGCGTGGTACTTAAACCTCTGGCATTTACCTTCATTTCACTCTGGCTTTTATTTCCTTCGAGGGGAGGAGGGCTTTTATGTTAGAAGAGGACAAGTTGTTTTTTTCCTTCCCTTCGGCTTGATTATTTTCCCCTCCTGTGCATGTGGTTTCTTTTCTTTTTTTTTTTTTTAAATCGTGTGTTACACGGCGCATGCTGCTATGGGATGAGCAAGGACAGGGATCCAGCCCAGCGTGCTCCCGCAGTCTCCTCCATCCCTGTTTTGGGGTGGCTCCCCCTCCTCCAGACGCAGGACGAAGGCGAGATGGGTGACGGAGCGGTGGCCCAGGGTCCCCACTGGGCTGCAGGATAGGACCCATGTGGAGAAAGTTCCCCTCTGTGAGAGAAGTGCTCTCGGTGCAGGATAGCTACACACATGGGTCATGCCTGATCGCAGTTTTATCACTGGCTGCTTGCTAGGATTGCTTTTTCCCCCCCAAAAGACCCTTCTTCAGGAGTCTTGCGAGTAGCAGAGAATCTCCGTTCTCATTGCAAAAGAAAATTTCTTGTTTTCTAGGTTGGAAAAGCATGACCTAATTGTGCCCAGACACCCATGGGCAAAGGAGGAGTCCCAAATATATTAATAAAAGGAAACTTGCACAATTTTTGGAAGCCATTCATTAATTTCAAATGTGACCCGGCAACAGAGACATGAATTATTATCTCTCTGTAACCCAGCAGCACCTGCAGTGCCAGGCTGACCTTGTGCGATGTCTTGCACAACAGCAAACCTGAGCATCCCCAGCACCCAAGCAGGCACCCCAAAATCCCACGAGGGATGGGGGAAGGCAAAGATCCAGACAGGTAAAGATCAAACCTTGGCCTCTTCAGGACTCCAAATCAGGATAAACCATCATAAAATAGTCTGCGCATCGGTCCAGTGCCCTGACCAGCCTCGGGCACCCAGCTCAGGCCCGAAGATTTGTGGTGAACCATCAGCATGACCAATGGTCGTAAAGAAAACGAGGATTGCCAGCTAATTGCAACAGCAATTAGAACACCCAGAAACAAGTAAAACACAGGATCATGAAGATTGGCTGTCTCGGAGCTGCTCCATAGCAGACTTTTCTGCATCCGCAAAGGTTGGAGAGGGCAGACAAGCGTCCGGGTGAGCAAGGCTTCCTTGGGACACACAACGTTGGCGCTGCCATCCATGTCTTGGGCTCGAACTGAACTAGATACCTTCAGAAACAGTCCCAGCCCATCCCCTAACCAGGCAAGGGAGGGCAACAGGGACAAGCTGAGGTTTCTTGGTCTTGAATTAAAGAGAGCAGAGCCACAACACAGTTATGAGAGGAAGAAAAGGCAGAAATCGGCAAAAAGAACCCAGGATGGCCAGGTGAAAGAGATGACAGATGAACCACCCTTGGTCATTGCTGCTAATCAACCAGCAGAACAGCATTTCAGTCTGAGGTGAATGGTAGGAGACATCTGCTGACCCCCTGGACAAGGAGGGAGCTTCATCGAAAGAAAGGAAACAAATAAGAAGTGCAAAGGTATGAAATTACCCGAAGATTTTGTCTGAGCGTGATGGGCTGGGGCTCCGGTGGCATTGAAAAAAATAACAGAGAAAATCTTGACTCTTCAGTGTTTGCAGAGATTAAATTGGAGCCTTCTGGTCTGATCCATTGATTGTATTTCACTTCCACAAACAGCTGCGTGGCAGCACAAATTACGGACGACGCGGCGCGCGTGGTTTTCAGCCATCCGGCAATTTGCTCATTTATCGGTGACGGTCTCCGGCGACAGTCGGGCAGAGGGCTGGCATCTACACGAATTCAACCTGGAGGCAAAGCCTGAAGCGGCTTTATTCCCCTGTACGTGGCCCGGCTGCGGGTCCCCGATATGCGGTGGATGCGTCCTTTCCAGCCTCTTCGGTCCGTGCGCGCTGCCGAGCTCCCGCAGCGCCTCGCCCCCGCGCTCCCAGCCAGCCCGCTCATCCGCTTCCCGCGCTCTCCGAAGGCGTGCAACGCGCGGCCGGATTTGCAATCTAGACGAGGCGCAGCAGAAGCGCAAGAGGAGCGAACGGACGAGGAGAGAGTGATGGGTCAGGGTCCGGCAGCTTCAGAACGGGGCTGAATGAGAGGGCCATGATAGAGCAGAGAAATAATATTGGTCCCGAGAAGGTATTTCCCCTTTCGCCCAGCACGAGGGCACGCAGGGGGTGGGAGCTGGACTTAAATCTAAAAGGCAGCCCCTTGAAGCAGCCAAAAGGACGCCTATTTTTTTGTGGGGGCGGATGTCCTACAGCTGGAACTCACCGCCTCGGGGTGCCAGGGGGGATCGCTGTCCCCAAAGCGACACTTCTCTCACGTGGGGACAAAGGACCTCGCCTAGAAGTATTGAAATGGGCAAGTATCTCCAAATATTGACTTCAGTAAGTACATTCGGATCAGCCAGGAGGAATAAAAAGCAGCGCAGCGACTGCAGTGCGATGCAGCGGTGTTCAGATAGGGCCTTCCCTGCTGGGACCCAGGGCTCACGTCCCCAGTCTGCGTCCCCTGCGCTGCCAGAGATCGGAGATCTCACTGCTCCTGCGGTTCCCATCGCTGCCAATCATGTTAATACCTTACTTTAAAAAAAAAATAAAAATCCAGTGTCTCATTCCACCTACTTTTAAGATCCGTTTGCATCCTGGAAATCCTCGGCCATGTGCAGGAAATCCAGAATCATTCCCCAGGCAGCAGAGAGCAGCCCCAAGCGTGCGGAGAGGGATGACCTTTCCGGAGATGGCCCAAGGATGGATCATCAGGAGGGGCCGGATCACCACGAAGGATTCCGCCAGGCAGGTGAAGGATCCTCCATCACCTTTTCCTCTGGATGGGGACAGATTTAAGGACCAGCGCGCTTCTCTTTTTGAAGGAGATGCGAAGTCTATCAGCATTAGAGCCATTACATTAGCGCCTATGGCGGAGGCTTTAAACCCTTCATCCGAAGAGGTGGAAGATATCTGCGGTACCACCCGAAATTTAATAAACAGGAAATCATTTCTAAGAGCTGAAACCACCTATTAGACACAGGCAAGTGGAGGCGGGGGGGCTGGGCGAAGGCTGCCACGGGCACCTCGTGCTGCCTGGGAGGGATTAGAGGCTGGGGGTCTCCAGGGGATGGGGAGATGATGAGCTGGCTTTTTCCTTCCCATCACATTTGTCCAGAAGGGCTGGGAGCGATTGATAGATGGACAGGATAAGGGGGGGCTCTGGTTAATTCCAGTTTAAACCCAATTTCATTTCCTTTCTAATTAGGGCAGTAGGCATGTTTTAACAACCGATTATCTCTGCCAGGCAGTTGTGTTTATTCTTCTTGGCTACTTCTGTGATTTTTTCCAAGCAAATCTACAATCTACTGTGATTGTAACATAAAAAAATGGAGCGAGGCAGAGAGCAAGAAGAATGCTCCGCCAGGAATTCGGACCAAGATTTCCTTTTTCCTTCCTAAAGGCGAAAACCAGAAGGTGCTTGCATGGCTCTGCCTGGGAGGCAGGGGGATAATATAGGAATAGGATAGGAAAACAGAAACCTGTGCCAGAACTGGTGGCAGAGTATGAGCATTTCAGACCCTACAGAGGAATTTGCCCTGGCACCCAGCCCCTCACCTTATGTTTTTCCTGATGTAACCTCAGGAATATATGGACGAAATGCCCTCTGCGCTGTGCACTCACCCTCATGGCCTTGCTCTAGGAGCGGTATTTCCCACGCGCGCATCCCTCAGTGCCCAAATTATTGTGTTTGGGCTCCGATGCGCCTCTTTCTGGTACCCAGCTCCTCTCCCTAGGTTCACCCATCTGCCTGCAGCCGGTCCATCCCCTTCACCATCCCCGCAAGGCGCTGCGAAGGGTTAAGCACCGTCATTCCTCACCTCCAAACCCGGCTCTGCGCAGTCATTTTGTGGTTGTTTTTGCTGGGATGCGTCATGCTCCTCCTTGGCTCGCTCCTCCGGCTGCGGGTGCCAGCGCTGACGTGCTGCAAAGCCCTTCCCGTGCCCGGGGAAGGCTTCTCCTGCCTGCTTCGTGCGTGGAGGGCACGCACGGGGCACACGCCGGTGGCAGCTCGCCGCGCCGGTGCTCTGCCGTCACTCCGCTGGGCACAATGGAGCGGGCGCTGCTCTGTGTCCCCCAGACCCTCCAGCCTCCCGGCATCTCCCTAGGGGATGACAAGAAACGTAAATCCACCATTCCCAACTGATCTGATTTTTTTTTCCCCCTCCCACTCCAAGTTTCTGGACTTGGTACCCCATAAAAACTCATTAAACCATTTCGGTGCGACTGGTGTGGTCACCTCGATGGCACTTTCCTCCCTCAGAATAGGATGCGACAGCTTAGAGTTAACAAGTCCAGGAGGAATACTCATAAAAGAGACGGTGTCACAACGCGTTGTTAAAATAGCAGGTGAGCCAGCCATTTGGAGAGCTTAATGGGCCCACGTTTTAAAAATATCTGTGCTACATCCCGTGCGACAGATAATAAATCTGCAGCAGATATGGATTTTCCTGCCCGGCCGCAGCTCCGAGCTCCGTCTCCCTCTCTTTACCCGGGGGGGATTTTTCCATGGCTTTGCTGCTACATTTTTGGGGAAGGAGGGATGGAGGAGGGATGTGCACCCTGGGCTGCAGAGAAGGTGTCTCGTGTATTTGCAACCATGAGCTGCAGCTTCCTGCATCTTCTGCCCTGCTGCGGGATGCTCCTTCTACCCAAATCCCTCTTCTTCTCTAATGCCNGGGGGGAGGGGTAGCAGCTTATTCCTTATGCCGTGCAGGCCCCTTTTCGTGGTGGGGATAAACAGATGCTGCTGTTGGGAGCAGAAAATAGGAGCTCCCCTCCCAGCCAGACAGCCTGGTAACACAGAGCTGGGGGGTTATTCTGTTTTATTTTGTTTTTATTTACCAGGTGCTATTTGCAAGAACTTAACGCACAACATGAAATCTTCAAACTGACAAGTGAAATTTAGTTAGCCGAGCTTCTATTATTCCCAATTTATTACTCCACTGGAGAGTTATGCAGTCTTAGGGGCTGGAGAAAGGAAAACACAGGCGCGCGCATGCACCGACAGAAGCCAGCAAACCAAACCCAAGGCTCCCACTGAATTATGACTCACAATTTATAAACCATTACGTGCAATGGATTTCAACTATATTTATTGCAATACGACTGCTAGCAGTTCAAAAATCAATTTGGTAAACGTGGAGGGAAAGGGCGAAATTATTAATATGTTTTATATAAATGCCGTAGCTTATCCTTTCCCGGTAAATAACTGCGAGCCCTCTGCTTGCTCAAGGCTCGCTATCTGCGCGGGGGCTTTGCCACCCATGGATGCACATAAGCATCCCCAATACCACGCTCTTGAAAGCGAAGCCGACACGAGGCATGCCACACAGGTGGTGAAACAGCGAATAAATCGGAGACTACCTTACCCACTAGTTAAATGAGGCGATGGAGATTATTTTATAAGGGACGGGATTCACGCTGGGTGCCTAACACGAGAGCAGGTCTGGCTCATCGCCTCCTGGCTTTTCCTGACCTCGTCAAGCAAGATGTTGCTTCCAAATGTGAGAATGGGCAAAAATCAAACAAAAAGAGACCCTTGGTCGACACGTCCCATCTTCTGAGACAGAGCACAGAGACATGAGGGTTACCTCCTCCACGTACCCAGCCACAGGCTGCAGGTATCTCAGGACTGCACAGATACAGAGGCCAGAAACACCACCTCAGAAAGGTAAGAAGAGATGGGTTCGTGGCCACAGCGAAGGTCCACGCAAGGTGCCTGTGTCAGATCACCTGAGGTACTCCAGGCAAAAGCTGATAGCAGTTCTGCCCCTCGCAAGGGAACAGAGCCATGACTGGGAAGGACTGCCTGCCGAAGAGGGGGAAATTCAATTTATGCACAGGGAGGAGATTGAAGGAGTGCATCACCCCCAGCCCGCACACCTCGCTTACTGACTGGGGCATGACAAGCCCATCAGGAGGTGAGACCTGAAGGATGGCCCCCGGGGAGCATGGGGAAAGAAAGCAAGGGCTCAGCTTCGTCACTAAAGCTCTCAACATCTCACGCATGTCATGATATCGAGCACCCTGGCTGTGGGAAATCGGGGCATCTGCTGCTAAAGGTTGGATGACATCGGCTTTTCCATTCTGGTGATCCGCAACCATATGGTGCGCTCCCAACGAGAGGGTTTCTCTCCAAATTAAGAAACCAAAGGAAAAGTATGAGATTAGACGAGAAGCGGAGGGGTGTTTTACATGCCTTTAAGGATGACCTTTTCAAGGTTTCTTCTGCAGCATTAGGAAGGAAGCTTACTTCTATTTTAAAAGAAAAACTGAATTTCTTGTACGTTCCCACGATTCTGACGCTGGCACTTTAAATTAATCATCGCAAAGAGCCACCACGAAAATAGCAATACCAGGAATGTACATCCTCTGGGCAAATGTTGCAAATGCTGCCTGATGTATTCACGCTACAAAATTATTCCTCTCATCTTACACAAACCATCTAAGCAGGGAGAAGTTCCCTGGCCTAGACAGGGGCCTCTCACTGGGGCAGGTGGAAGCAGCAAGTTCACAGGTAGTTATTTAGGTGTGAACTCAGCATGGTGAGATTAAACCTGAAGCATGCCAGGGTCTGTCTTCCCTCAGAGCGACGTGTTGCACAAGGCTTCATCGGTCAGGAAGGCAAAGGTTCATAATGCTCCAAAACCAGGTGATCCTCTGGATCTACCCTCTCCAGGAAGCATCCTGCCCCAGTGACTTCTGGCATCTAGTATTTAGGAACGGGGGGAAAAAAACGCCTTGTGGTTTATGTGAGCAGCCCCTGCTAACCTGCACAGCTCGCTTATCGAACGCCATAAGCCAAAGAACAAATTTTGAAGTCGCGAATGATTTCCAATAACTGGTTTACCTGACGACATCGCACGTCAGGGCATGCTCACAGGCGGAGGAGCTCGATTCGCTTAGCGAGTTATTTCACTGCATCGTTTGCTGGGCTCTGCTCATCACCCAGCAAAGTTTGGCAGCGGAGTTTTGAGCTGCATGACCCAAAGTCATCCCGGGTGCAGCAAGATTTGTCCTTTCTTCCCTGGGGTGAATTGGGAGCAGACATAGCATGGTGGCCCTCAACCAGGATGGAGATGGTCCCGAACTGAAGAAGCAACACTGACCCCAACACCGGTACCACCAGCACCAAATAAAGCACGCGCCGTCCGCACACGGCGCGGGGAAATAAACATCGTAAACCCAGTGGTGCTCGCAGAGCGGATCAGCCGCCCCCAGGCACGCGCGTATTTACGGGGGATGCTCACGTCGCTTCGACCCCACACCCAGACCCGGGGGAAATCACTCGGATGAGGGTCTGGCTCACAGTGTGAAATTAACTGGTTTTATGGTAATTGCAACTCACCATTAAGTTTAAAGCACCTGGAAGCCGGGCTGCGTGGTGTACCTCCTCCCCTCCTGCACGCCCTCGCTGCTGAGCCGGCTTGTAGAAAGCAGGGCTGGCACCTCCATGCCCAGAGTAAGGGGGCTCTGCTGGGGTACCCGGGTCTCCTGAAGACAGCAAAAGGAAAGAAAATGGGCTGGGGAGAGAAAAACACGCATCGCACAAGCGGTGATGGCTGATCTCTCGCTGTCACGAGAGTATCTCGTGCGTCTCCGCGCCCGAGGAGGCAGGGAGAAGCCACGCGCGGCTGGTTTCACCCGGGCGGTCAGGCTTTTCGGCACTGGGTCCAGCCTCGGGGCGACGGTGGCGGTTTCTCTGGGTGACGCAGAGATGCGATGCCAGCGCCTGAAACCGGGGCTCCCCAGGCTTCTGCCCCACGCCTTCTTGCTGGAGCGCAAGCGTCGGGCAGCTCCTGGTGGTAAGTACGGATGCGCTCTCGATCTGAACCTCAGAACTCGTTCTCACAGCCTTTCCCCCGTTGCAAAGTGTGATGGTACTGGAAATGCACTTTTTTTTTTTTTAACTGGTAATGTGTTTTCTTGCTATAAATTCCCACCTTCCTCCACTAAGTATTTAAACAGCCCTGATATTCTCCAAAATCCGTCTTCCGGCAATCTCTCTCATCGTCCCCGTTTCTGAAAACAAGGAAGATTTAAAGCAAGCAAACTACCTGACCTTACCCTGACTGATGTTTCTCCGGGGTTTTCACCTGAGTAATTCTCACCAGCTTCCCATCAGTGGCCATGCCAGCAGCCACCAGAGGTATTGATCAAGTCCTGAGTCACTTCTGAGCCAGCACAGACACTTGGAAAGAAAAATAAAGTTCTCTAAAGGAAAATCTATCTAAAGACAAGAAAGTAAGGAGAGAGGGCTAAAAGCATAGGTATTAAATGCAACACAACCTGGCTGTGTGAAGAGTCCTTTGTAGGCAATTCCAAGTTGCCTTACACAAATTTAAAAATGATTAAAGGTAATTCCTCCTTGGCAGAGCCATTCCATTTGGGGACAGCTATTCTTTTTTATTTGTGGTGTCAACGCAGTGCCTAAAAGGCCCATTCGCAGGTCCTGCCATACTCGGTGGGGTATCAGCACGCAACGAAAGGGGCTCACGATGGCCGTGGAAGAGAAGAGCCACCAGACAGACGCTGATAGCCAGGGGAAAGTGAGACCTGCGCTCCTTCTGAGCCATAGCAGTCCCAGCACATCAACGCCTGGAGCACCGAGCATCAGCGGGGTGTGAGAGGAGGAGGGCTGAAGGCTTTCAGGGCTTTGGAAGCGCTGATGAGGGCCCCCTGCGTGCACCATAGCCCCCACACAGGGGATGCTGAGCAAGAACGGAGCGGGCGAGGGTGCTGACAGCGCTGAACAAGGAGCAGGTGATGCCGAACACGAACCGCCCCCTGGCTGCCTAAAAACAGGGGTGGATCGATGCAGGTGCAAGAAATAGAAAAGCTCTCCTAACAGAGGGGCAGCAGCCAAAATTTTATTTTTCATTGTTGGTGGTTGCTGTGCTTTTTTTATTTTTATTTTTTTATTAAAAAAGAAACAAGAACAAAAAAGCATAAAGAGAAGCTATATTTAATTCAGTGCTAGGGGTAACATACCTTGGAAATGAGAACGTGATTGCTGAACTATTAAATATTGCCTTTCCATAATTCTGTGTGTTTATCTCTGATGCCTGCAGTTTTTCCTCCTCTCTGCTCCCCTCCTGAAAGCATAACTGCGGCTTGCACATTTTTATTACACGGTGCATCTGTTGCCACTTCTGTTCAAGGCTCCCAAACAAACGTATTTCCCCCAGATCACAAGCACTAAAAAAGCAACAAAAAAAAAAAAAAAAAAAAAAAAGGGAGGCATCGCTTGCCTGGCTGTTACCTACCCGCTCCCTTTGCTCGTCGCGGCACCTCGTGTGCTCTCCCTGGCATCGCTCGCGCTGCGGGTCCCATGGGGGTGGGAAAGGAGCCAGGCACCTGCAGCTCCTGTCCCCAGAGAGCAAAAGGGGAAGGGATGTGGAGGTGACATCCCGCTGCTGAGGAGCCAAGAGGCGGAGGGGAATGCCGTGCGAGCTATTAAAATAAATCCAGAATGCTATCATCACTTTTGCTTTTCACTTGTGATTTTCAGTGCAAGATATTAGAGCGAACTAAGCCCCTACCTTTCCCTTGAGGTGCCAGCGTGCAGATAAATACCCCTGTGCTGGCTGATTGAAAGGCTGAGCTGACCCACTGCGCGAAGCCTTTTGTGCTCCACAAGTGCCCGAAGCAGCTCCGACGCAGAACCGCGCTGCAAGGCTGCCTACGGCGTTTATTTTTTCATTTATTTGCACCCCTGGTTTGGGTACGAGAGGGCATCCTGGCCCAAGGATGCAGCCCAAACTCAAAGTATGGTTTACGGGGTGGAACTGCGATGGGCTGAAAATGGGTGCAAAACATGAAAAATACCCTTTGAGATTGAAATCAAGGTGTTGCCAGGTGTTACTTTCACCAAAAAAAAGTATTCTTTTTTTACCTGTTTGAGTTTTCATTTGCCTTCCTCCTGCATGGCACTTCCCTCTGGGTCAACCAGAACTCTCCTATGGAAATGGGGTTTCTGTGATCTCCAGCTCAGGGTCAGCAGCTCTTCAGGTGGCAGAGATGCCAGCAGACCTCCAAGTCTTCTCCAGAGCAAGAGCCGGTGCTGGGGTCACATCAGTTACAGCACAAGAAAGGACCCGCGCAGACGGTGGGCGCGAGGGTTATCAGATCCGGTCTCCTGCTTCTCCTCCTGTCTCAGGGCAGGAGCCAAAGGCAGCAGGAAGCACTATTTATTATACCTTTTTGCCTCTTCCAAACACAATCAACCTTTTCTTGGCATTTCATCAAAGATAAATAGCCTGATCCTGCTTCCATTAACGCAGAAAGAAAAATTCCCTTTGGCTTCTACCGCAGCACAAGAGCTCCCAGACATCAGCAGCGGATGACCCTTTCAGGTTTCTTCCCACCTTTTTCCCCATCCAGGGGACTGGGCTTCAGGCACAGAAGCCCTTCAGGGCCATCTCCCTTGATCCAACGCCACCGCCTCGGCCGTGAGGAGCGATGGTGCTGCCGTCAGGGCAAGGCTTGCTGCAGAAGCAGAGTAGCAGACGCGGTGGCTTCCCTTGCCACGCGTGTTTGGCAGATAAATAGAGGATTCCAGTTTCAAGGGCCATTAATCTGGCATCTTTCATCAACTCCAAAATGATCCCAAAGTGGGGAAAAAAAGAGGGGGGGGGGGGGGTTTCCCTTTTAAAATGTGTAAGCGTGCGTTTTTAGTGCTCATGAAAATGTCAGATCCAAAGCACAGGGAACTGGTACATCATCTGTCAGAACTGCAGCTGGGTTTAGCAGCTCAGCGTGACATTATAGCAGCATAACACAAAGAAAACAAACCTCCAGAAGCATGCAGCCCAGCACGAAAAGGAGAAGACGAAGGCCCGCCTGCCGTAGCGGAGGTCATTAGGAGTAAATCCGGCACACAGCGCAGCAAAGCGCTTGCTAAGCTCGCAGAAAGGGCCGTATTGTCTCAAGGGATCTTTCCGTCCCCGCCTCATGCCACAAATATCCTTCTGCAGCAGGACACTGACCAGTGCACGTGTTTCTCACCTCTCTGGAGCCTGCAGCTCCTCTTGTCGGCGTCTTCATTTAGCCTTCCTTTAAGTAACCCCAGTCAGCATCGCCGTGGTTTCCACCCACTGATCTCACGGAGCCCTGCTCTGCCAGCCTTCTGGGAGCAGAGAAAAGCAGATGACTTTACCCAAGGTCAAGTGGTGGTGGGTCCCAACATCGTGATGTTCCGTCAGCTCTTCAGCACAGACCCTGCGCTTGCAGCAGACCCACGTTTCTCCTTTCTGGGTCCTCCAGAAGGCCCATCCCAGCCACCTTTTTGGTTGACTGTGCACTGGCACCTCTCCCCATAACCTTACTGCTTCTCAGATTCTGCTTTCTCTCAACAATCCCAAATGCTCTGGGGAGCAGGACCTTGTATTTTTAGCACTTGTGCCATGAAGCGCTAAGCAAATTCCCAGTGACATATTATCAATAGTCAGCGCTATTAAAAATTTCCCCAAACTCCTGAGAAAGCCAGCCAAGTACCAAGTGAAAAGCACTCGATTTTGAGTCTCTCCAGTCCCCGTTCCTCTAGCGTTTTAACAGAGGGTTACGTGGAGATGCACGCAGGGGCTGGGGAAGGACACCTGGCCATGCGGCTGGGGTTCATGAAGGATTTTGCCCAGCAGCAAGCAAAGGTGCGGGCTGGCGGGTCTAGGGGAGCAGAAAGCCACGTGGACCACAGCACACTAAGGCTTGCGGTTGGGTAGAGACAGGGTGAACAGGACCCTCAGCAAGTGGAACACGGCACGCGCTGCATCCTGCCAGCCTTGCTGGAGCAGTCACCTTATCTCCCATCCCTGGAGCACCTGGAAAGCCGGGTGCAAGAGCGGGGTCTCGCCCTCTGCCACTGGTCCGGCTGCCAGGGGTCTTGCTTGGCCAAGGAAGGCTGAGTAGCGCAGAGCCAGCGGCGGAGAGCCGTCCTTGAGGAGGAATTAAACAGCGTACTCGTATCTCCTGAAGCAGGTAATGCCGTCTGATTTCGAGTAGGGGAGGGGGAATTGGAAGCCGAGGCAAAGAGAGCTGTTTAATGGACCCATTAGAGGACATCGCTGGCATTTTAAGAAGAGGCAGCGCGCACAGACATAGCCAGAGCTACCGGCTCGGGGTCTGCGCGCCTCTCCACCTGCCACGCTGTCTCCGGCTTCGCGCTTCCCTCCCGCACGGTCCGGTCACAGAGCCACGGCTTCTCAAATCAGTGAGGCAGACGCACTTAAAAACAAAGAAATAAAACAGAAGCCAAACAAGAAATAAGCTAAAAAAAAAATAAAACTAAATATAAACCTAGTTCCACAAATAGGATGCAGCTGGGTGGGAAGTGTGATGTTTAGAGACCCCAAAGAAACAGAGAGACAGGCAAATCTGACACATATGGGGTGGTAAAAGAAGCCCAAACAAAACTGCTCATGGAATTGGTGTTCCCACGTACTTTGGGGAAAACACTGGCTGTGCTTTCTCCGGGATGCCCGAGAAGGAACGACTCTTGCCTCCTGATGTTTTTTAAATCCACCAGCTTTGGCAGAGCTGATTTTAACCACTGCATGCAAGATAAAACTCAGGCCTGGTAAGTTTGTCCTGATTAGGCTCCAGAACCACAGAGAACACACTGCTGTTAGGCTCTGAAGAGCGCACAGAACCCAACAGCGAGCACGAGCCAGCGAGAAGAGCACCAAGGGGGAGCGACGGGGAGGGGAAAGACCCAAGGCAAGAAGCAGCGAGCCAGACGGAGGAGAAAAAGGCAATTTTATGCTTCCTCTGGCTCCAGCGTCAGAGGCACAGCATGGATGTACCTCCCCAGAAGCAGCGCACACATCCTCTTGCTCCCTTTCCCCGAACAGAAACGATTTAGAACTGGTTCCTGGCAAGAGGAAAATCCCTGCTCCGTGCGGGCTGATCAACGCCCGGCCACCACAGGGCTCGATGCCTCCCAAAACAGAGCCCAGCTTGGGCACGGGCAGGCAGCTCCAGCCAGCACCGGCACTTCAAGGTAGAAACTCGCCCTCTGCACCCCAGGGAAGCCGCAGCTAACCGCTCAGGTGGTGCTTGCCTGGTGCAGGATGCAGTTGGCCCTCCTGGGGACCAGAGCAGGACCTGTTAAGGATGCTTTTTCTTCTTGCTTTCTCCTCTCTCCCACCCCTTCTTTTCCCCGCTGGGCCTTTTCGGGCAGTAACTACTGCTGGGGCAGACAGCCTGCCTTTCTATTTTTAGGCTGGATGCACTGCCAGCAGCCAGGAGGCTGCTGAAAATGGGCAGCAACCACGCAGCAGAGACGGGTGCGTGGGAAGGGGTTGGATATACCCCTCTGGGGGGCTCAGGGCTGGATGCCCACGCAGATGCTTGCTGAGCACCCTTTGCCTGCACCCAGCCGGCTGTGCCAGGGCAGCAGCTACACCCAGCTTTGGCAGGACAGGCAGAGTCAGGTGATGCTTTTGGATAGTCACACCTGGAAGCCCCCCAGGCTTTTCTGCTCCACTTGGGGTTAGTTGACTCCTGTCTCTCCACCTCTCCCACGCGTTTTTCTCCCCCTGCCCCATCCTTTCTGCTCATCTGAGTGGCTTCGCTAATAAACTCTTGCAAACGAATGCAAGACATGTCATGGCGGGGGGGATGCTGCACGGGGTGCAGGTGGAAAGGGAGGTTCCTGAGGCACAGCGAGTGGCTCAGCAGCACCTACTCTGCTAGCAGGTGTTCTGCATGCTGTCTACAACCACCCTGCACATGTGTTAGTGGAGATAAACCCTTGATTCAAAGAGAGGTAGGGAGAGAGAGGGGAAAAAGAAGCAGAAAGAGGCAGAAAACAGGGCAGCCGATACATACCAGGTCTTGGAGGAAGCCGAACGCATCCTCACAGCAGCCCGAGGGGCTGCCCCAGGGCCGCAGCTCAGAAGCGCTGTGCTACGACCGCGCAGCTCGGAGGTGAGAAGAGCAACCCGAGGTGCCTCTCTCCAGCCGTTGGGGACAGGAGTCGAGATGCATACAAGGCTTTTCTCACCATGCTGCAGACCCAAAGTAACCTCCTGCCTTCCTTTTTCTCCCCTTCTTTCCCCTTTTGGAGATGGTCTCATTACCATGAAGAGGGCAAAAAGAGAAGGAAAGGAGGAAGGAGCCCTAACGCAGGGCAGGTGCAGAGCAAAGAACTTGCAAAGTACAGGACGGGCTACTTTGTACAGCAAATACTTGTTAGTAAAAGATATTGTTGCCTGCAGGGAGACAGTTTCTCGGTGATTGAATTCGTTCCAAGCAGTTCTACATTCAATAAAACCCAGCGAGTCTTTTGCTTCTAAATACGCTGTTTTCTCCAAGCTGGCGTTTTTCATGGAAGCGCATTGATTGAGGCCACGAGTTGGCCAGAGAGGTTTCCGAGGTGAGCTGCTGGGCACGGTGGTCACCTCGAGCTGGGGAGGTGGTGACCCACAGCCTGACCTGCCTCATCTGAAAGCAGATGTTTCAACACAGCCCTCTCGACAGGAGCACCTGAAGGGCTTTGGTTGTGCTCCAGCATGAAATGTAGCCTTGAAACCTGATGTCAGAACTTCAAGAATTGCTGCAAAGTCAATTCGGGGGCTTTTGCACAGTTCAGAGCTGAAGCTGCCGGAATTTAAGAGCACAAAGGATGGCTGCATGGTTATTTTTTTTTGTTTTTCCCCCTTCAGTGATCTTCCAAAGGGAAACATCCCCAGGAGTCTCCCTACTGCAGTCCCTGGGTGCTCTCAGGGCAGGAAACTGCGGTGTTGCTTCATCAGCCGCCTCCCAAGAAGAGCAGCACGTGCGTGCTCCTCAGCGGAGGAATCCACAGCCAGCCAAACCCACCTGAGCCCAGGAGGCAGGCACTGCTCTGCAGGACACCCCTTTCCCCTCCCATGAGGGCAGGCAAATACAAAGCTCAGCTCTTTGATGCTGTGCAGCTCTGTGGCCCCATCTCACACCACCAACCACCTCGGCTGCTTGCTTCCTCACTGGTGGTAGACCCTGTCCCAGCGGTTAACCCAGCCCGCCAGGGCAGCTGCCCCCTGACAGCTCAGCCAGGTCCCCCCCTCCAGGTCCCCTCTCCCTGCTCTCACACCACCGAGCCAGCTTTCTGGATGCTGCGTGCTACAAACACACAGCTGGTTCCTCTGGGCTAGCAGCCTGGGAGCACACACCAGTCAAAAATACCCGAGGTCAACGCAGCAAGCTCATCCGATGACAAAGAAAGTATTTGTGTTATGGCCTTGGAGTTATTTTATTTAGTTATTTTAGAATCAGCTTCAAGAAGACAATGGATTCTTTCTTTTCATTTAGAAAGAGCCTTCAGGACAGGTCTAATTGCTGGGGTATGGACTAGCCCTCTCCAGTTATGGCTATGAGTGAATAAAAGTGCTGGAGCCCCTATTTCAATTAAAAGACACTATATCTGTTTCTACCTCGCATGCGAGAGCAACCATAATGGATTATTAGGAGGAGTAATATCAATCTAATCTGATCTGTGTAGTTATTAGGCCTAGCTAACTATCGGTATTGATTTTATTACTAATATCACTGCTGCAATAAGAAATCAACTGCAGCGCATAGTTTTGCATCATTCATCACACTGTTCATTTGTTTGGCTTTGGATCAGCTAAATATTTCTCCCTGTCACTTGAAATCCAAATACATGTTTCCTTTCTTGGGTTTTACCTCCTTTTCCTTCACCTCTTCCTCCCTACATCTTTTTTTGCTACTGTTTCTCCCCTCTCTTGGGCTGCCCCTTGCCCTCTATAAAAGAACTTCATGCGAGATCAAAGCCGACGCATAAATTTTCCTCCTCTGAATCCAGCCAGAGAAGCTTCCAGCAGTTATGAGTCAGCAACGCAAGATAGAGCTGCTGGCCACCGAGAGAAATTGCCAGGAATTTGGGGAGGATGAGTCACCCTCAAAGATGGCTGAGAAGAGACAGAACCTCTTGTCCTTTCTCCTCTTTAGCATTCCGCTCATTTCTGTCCCAGGCATCTCCCCATACAAAGCGGCCGGGCGCCGAACGAGCCCAGTGCTGGAGAAGCTCTCTCCATGAGACCACATGCAAGGAGCTGGGAGGGCGTCATCCTCGTGTACTGCAACGCGCAAAGCTTGACTTCGGCTCCCGACGTTCCCAGGGAGTTAAATTTAACTCTGGGTTAACTGCAGCTTCCTTGCAAAGCTGTCATCTCTCATACCTCTCAGCCTCTTCCTCGCTCACTCGAGAAAATAACAGCTCACGCCGCTCCTGGATGCCGAAAAAGCCCACTTAATTGGTACGCTCTCTGCAAAGTACATCTCAGCCAACAGTGCGGCTATTTGGAGCACAAAGGGTGGCCTCGTCTATTCAGAAGGGTCACGGGTTGACAACCTTGTTTATTTTCCTCTGCATTCATCCAAGAACAACGACCCGGCTCCTCAAAGTCAAGTCTGGTAGCACCAGTCCAGGGCAGGTCTGGAGGGAGAGGACAGGCTTCCATCCCGCTGCTGCGCAGAGGCATCGGCACTAGCCTTGCCCTTCAGGGGATTAACCAGCTCTGTTTCCTTTCTTTGTTTTTTTTTTTTTTTTTTCCCTATACCTAGGTAGGAAGAAGGATTTTGACAACGAACTGGGGAGATATGGGAAATGAGGATTCCTGCGCATCCTCAGCCATCTCTGTTCACGTTTGAGCAGAAAAGTGCCGCGTCATCAATTTAGCGTAGGCAGCGTCTTCAGGACCAAAACCAGTTTATTTTGCTGTTTTGCTTCCTGACTTGGCAGTCTTGGGTGGGTGCTGCTACTGGCTATCATTAGTATCTCTCTCGCGCGCACACTAGAGATAAATAGCAATAATAAGAGCCGTACGTACTTATAAATAAATATAAAAGGAGCGTCAGTGCAGCCATGAATACAAAGCTTAAGGATACTGCATCTCATTCCTGTCTGCTGCCTCAGGCACCGTGAACTGACGATCAAAACTCACCAAGCGCCAAAAATATTAGTTTAATATTTGTGTGTGCTCAGCTTCTTCTTGTGCTGGGATGACAAACAGCCTTGCGAAGGCATCGCCAGAGGCGCTAACACTTCCATTCTCTCTCTCACCGATTCTGGCACACAGAGGGATCTTTTCAAACCGATAAATGCTTTCATTTTTGTCTTCGCTGAAAGGACTTCCTCTATGGGGTGATGTTTTGCTAGAGGAAATGATTTAAGAGCAGAGATACGGTTGTGATTCAATATTATGCTCAGGAATTCCTTGTAAAGTCAAGGGAGAGACAAACTCTGACATTACAGGATTACCTGAGCCTTGTTCAAATTCCTCGGTCTTTCTGGAAGAAGAATCAGGCACAAACCCATGAAGAACACGATGTCTTTTCATGCCATGTCAGGTCACTTCTGCTCCCAAGGTGGAAGCACAGCAAAACGGTCTCTTGCAGGTTATGTCTACACATGAGAATACGCAAAATTAAGGGTAGAAAAGGAAAAAAGGGGATTGAGCTTTTACAGCCACCCTGTTAGAGCTGGCTTAAAAGGGATGAAGTTCAGAGACGCTGCAACATCAGAGCCGGTTCCTCACATCCTTCCCTGCTTGGGCTGCACCAGCCATTGAGCTGGCAAGCTAATCCAGCGGGACGGTGGGAAGAGAAAACCAACCATCAGAAACAGGTCTGCTCTTTGCTTTCCTTCTTCCTCATGGCTTTTTTGTTTTGCCTTTTTTTTTTTTAAATTGCCAAAAGGCAAGATGCGCTGAGCTGACGCGCACCAGAAAGCCAGGCAAGGAACAAACAGCTCTCAGAAACGGGCTGTAGAATCCAGCCTGGTCACCCAGGGCAGGCTCAAGTGCAACAGTCTGATCGAGTTAACATCTTGCGTTTCAAGCGGGTGGGTTCAAACCCCACTCGTGCTGCCGCGGGGGCATCTCACTTCCCCCAGGTTGGGGCAACACTGGGTCTCATGTGCCGGCTCCCTCCTACTGGTGGCATACTTACACTCAGCCTCAGGAGAAGGCGTTTTGGACAGGTTTCTTGATGAGCTGCGGAGAAGGACAATGCTGTCTCTCTTCTCGCCGAGGCGGTCTGTGGCAAGGCAAAGTCCTGCTTTCACTCTACCCCCGCGCTGAATCACAACGCTTTGTATTTGTCCGTCAATATCCCAGCTGGATTCTGCCTCTGTATATTTAATTTGAGATGAGTACTGCAGGACCTCTTTTGTTAGCTGGGTACCTCATGCACATTGTTATTATTTCTTTCATGAAAATCAATAAAAACTTAGGAACAACAGCCACCGATAATAACAATACACCTCTGTGTCTTTGTGTTGCGTCTTGCTGAACAACTTGGAAAAGCAGCAGACAACAGTCCAAATGGAAGACAAAAACAGCGGCTTCCAAATCACACCAGGCTGACCACCCTGGTGCCTTCAGAAAGGTGTCCAGCCACTCCAGAAAGAGGCAGTGAGAAAGACAGATTGCTCTGGATTAACTTACAGGCTTTTCCTGAACTGCTTGTAGGCACTTTTTTTTTTTTGCTTTCAGTGTTGTTTACTTCTGCTTGTGCCAAGGACAGTGCTGCTGACACCACTCCCCTCAAGAGCTTCGGAGCTCTTTGAGTGACAAGCCAAGGCTCAGCCCACAGAGGAGAAGCTGCAGTGGTGTCAGGTTCATCTCTGGAAGGACACAGCTTTCCCCTGCCTTGTTTTGTGAACAGACATCTCTGGAAGCAACGTTTCTCTGAAAAAGCTGGGAGTTGGGCTACGTTGGTGTTTTGGAGGATTTGTCCATCACGCTTTTGGCCTACCTCACATACATGCTCAAATGTCCTCTCTGGTGCACAGCTTACGAGATAACGCTAGCAGTCTAAAGCGAAGGACTTGCTTTAAAAATTCACTCAGAATAAGCTCTTAATAAATAAGCAACACGTAAAAAGCAACAACAGCACGGCTCTTCCATCCCAGCCCTTAAGAAGTCAGCGGCAGATGGTCAGGAAGGGCAGCAACGCTCAGCAGATTGGGCATCAGCCAGAGCTCCTCTAATTCGCTATTCCCATTCCCTTGCCTGTGAAGCAGAGGTGGAAATACCGACAGAAGTTTAAGAGCACCGCTTTGTAAGCCATAGGCAAAGCATTGCTATCAAAGAGCTTTCCTGGGCACTGACAAAACTCAAGGAGATGCATCCCCTTGATGTTTTCCATCCTGCTTTGAAATGAGAAGAGATGAAGAAAGATTTCCCTGTCGTCCCTCTCCAGGAAACAGCCAAAGAAGCAGGAGATGAGATTACTCAGGACCTCTACAATTCAGCTTCAGAGCATCACTTAGCCACCCCACGCGAGAGGTTAGAAAAACAACGCTTTTCTCCTCTCCTTGTACCCTCGTGAGCTGTTCCTGCAGCTCAAGCTGGGGCTCCCACGGGTAGACCGGAGGGGAGCAGTGGTACAGCAGGATGCAGCACAGCTGGCCAGCTGTGCTCTGCTTTCATGCTGCTTTCAACTGCACTACAGCAGGCTCAGCTCTCCTTCATGGAAAAAAAAGCCCCCAGAAACATTTCCTGGGGGAGCGCTCGCTTAGACACAACCTGCACTTCACATTTACCAGGATTGTAGCATCTGGGTTAAAGAAAATATAACATTCTAATGCTATTGTTTTAAAGGTTAATGTATTCCCAGCCATAAGTCTGAGCAGAGCTTTCAGCCCAGGAACAATCATCCTGTGGCAGAAAAGTATTGAGTAGGTGACCCAGGTCTTTTCCATCTCTGATTTTTATGCATGTGTGACTCCTTTTTCATTTCTTTCCTTTTCCGGTTCATCCATCCAAAGTAATACAAAACTAGGGCTGAGCACAGCTGAGGTTTTATCCACATCACAGCTACTACACACACTGCATCAGCACATACCAGAGCACCTATGCTCCTCCACTATTTTTCTTTCCATATGAAGGATTACTTCTGGTGCTACATACAGACCAAGATGCTTCCAGCCAACACATTTTCTGTCTTTCCAGGCATTCCCACACGCAACGACCAGAAACTAGAAGGTTGCTCCAAGCACTAGAAGGTGAGGAAATTCAAACATCAAGAAGAAGGAAAAGCTGGTGCCCCTTAATATCTTAACAGCTCACAGAAAGCCAGGCTCTGCCTCCCCAAGAAAGGTATAAAAAACAAACCGCAGCATGGCCAGAGAGCCTTTTAGCTCTTGCAAAGAAAAGAAAAATGAAATTGTAAAGGGCTAGTAAGTACTAACCTGAAACACAGCAGACCTGGGGCTCCTTCCACACAAGCCCAGGGACAGAGACCCAGCAAAGAAGAGACCCAGCATTCCCAAAATCTCCCCACCAACCCAGAGCTGCTCACCTCTCCCCCTTTTATCCCCCAGCAGCTGGGTGCAGCCAGTCAGCCGGCTGCAGCTGGAAACATGCCTCACCTGCTGCCCCATCCCGGCTTGCTTGGCGCAGCTGAGCAGCAAGGGGAGGCTGGAGGAAGGGCTGACCCGGCGGCAGTCACACAGAGACCCTCGGAGACAGCCGCTCACCTGGGGGTGGTTACAGCAGAGACGATTTTGTTGGAGAGAGTGTTTTGGAGAAACAGTCATGCTTTCTGCATTAGGGGGAGAGGTTGTCAGAGCATCCCAGAGAAGAGAGCCCAAGAGGAAGCACTGAGCATCCTTAGAGAGGCTGTGAGACCCCCTGAGGAGCTCCACATCATAATGCAGTGAATTTTAGGAAAATACTGCCCTCCTTCTCATGCTCTGGTTTGCTGGCCTTGACCTCATCACAGCCTGGAAGAAATGAAGGCAGATCTCCTGGCCTCCTAAACTCCAGGTCAGCACGATCCCAGGATAAAAATCCACCCCTGGAAAACAGCCAGCAGGAGATACCAACAGGGTCCTTCAGAGGCTCGAACGTGCTTCATGCCGGCCTCGACCCAAGACCCAGCTACAAGGGGAAGCACGAAGCCAGGCAACGTAACACAAACAGAGCAAATTAACAAGAAGAAAGGCAGAACAGAGGTGACTCATGAGATTCAGGCCATCAAAACATTGCCTGTGCTGTTTCCTATGGGGTTGGTGCCTTTGGAAGCTCAAAGTGTGCCGATGAGAAGCAGGAGGGGAAGGATGTGGCTTGGTTGCTGCGACCTTAACGCTCACAGCCCAGTCGTGCCTCGGGGCATACACAAGCCCGGGTGCTTCCCCTCCTGCGAAGGAAACACCGACACCATCAGAGGCAGAACTAGTCAATTTTTATTTCTTTTCTTTTTTTTTTTTAATTCAAACCACCATTTGGGGGGGGGGGAAAATGGCTTTTCCATCAAAATGCAATTTTCTGTGGGAGTTACATGATCTTGATGTTTTCCTCAGTTACTTCTTGTTGGTGTTGAAGAACTGACACGCACAAAATTCAAAAAAAAAAGAGAGATTTTTATGTTGGGTAGCTGAGAGCTGAACGGTTTTGATCGACTGGATGAAAGCGTTCAGGAAAATTCCAGATCAAACATGATAAGTTGTCCAAGTGAAATGGGGCTTTTCAGCGCTCAGCCTCCTTTCTGAATAAAAATGTTGATGCCAGGGGGAAGGGCAGAAGGGAAGAAAACACATCCCAGCAAACTACCACTAATTCTCCTTAAAATTTCAAAAGAAATCCTTTTCCTTTTTTTTTTTTTTTATTGTGGCAAAGGTGGTTTCACCAGATTATGGCAGCCAACAGAAGAAAAAAAAAAGGCATGATAACACCTAGTTGTTCAAATATAGGTAATCAGAGGGAAAATAACCTCTGGTGCCTAGCTTGTTGTTAGGCAGGCAATTTTGCTGTTACGGGTCTGATGCTGCTCAGGAGGGGACAAATTGGGCAGTGAGGTCTCTGGTGTAACCCTGTGATTAAGGGATTATCATTGATTAATGCTGAGGCTCCAAGAGGGCCCTGCATGCTTTGCCTGCGATATGGTATCTTTGCATCGGCAAGAACCAGATGGATCTGAATTTCCAAAACCTGTGAGACCCAAAGAGCGGGTATGAGATAGGAGGAGAGAGGGAGCAGGGCAGGGAGACGGGAGCAGAGGGCAGGGCACAAGACGAGGAAGGAGAAGCTGGGGAGAAGTGGAAGAAAACATTCCCCACCTTTAATTACAGCCACTGATGAAGAAAATTAATGGAGTGCTTGTTCAAATATCGCAGGGGCCTGGAGATGCTGGGGCAAAGGAGGGAGCGGGAGGATGCTGAGCTGCATGCGCAGGTCAGGGAACAGGAGCAAATACGTTGAGGAAAGGGGCTGGATAACCAGGTCCAGAGAGAGAAACAAATTGCGCCCGCGGGGAAGGGAGACTTATTTACCGAGAAGGGGTTTGTGGATGAAGCACCCCGGGCAGCGCGGGACGCGCCCAGCGTGGCACATCTTCTCGGGTGCTGTACCCGGCGCCTGGCAGGAGGCGAGCCTTAATTATCCCTCGCGTTTAGAGACAAAAACATCAAATATGTTCACCAGACAGGCTGGCCAGGCAGCGTCAGAACGGGAAGATGAAGGTGTCAGACGTAGCAGGGTCCCAGCTGATATCGTGTTCTCACTCTTTTTTTTGGTATTAATTAAAAAAAAAAAAAAAAAAAACCACCTTCCTCAGAACAAATTGTCTGGCCAAGCTCAGTTTGCCATCATACCACCAGCAGCATTAAACAAACAGGGATGCTCCACAGCACCTCCCAGATCTTAACCCTGTCCAAATCCCAACACCTCAACATAGGGATAGGTCCATCTGTAGAGAAGAGCCCACCAGCCGGGGCGTCCCAACCGGCAGGAGGCTGTGTCGGGTGCCAGGAGAGCAGGACCACTCTGATACCACCACGTCACGAGAAGTTCCCTGTGCTGGTTCTGCTCCAGAGGTCGCCTCTCCTTTCCTCACGGACAGAGCTTGACTTTCGTGACCTTGGTGTCTAAACGGACACCTTAGCTTAGCGTTGCCCAACCTCTCTGCCTTTTTGAGACCCGTAACATCTTCTGGTGGCACTCCAAGCTCACCACCACCAGTAGGACCCACTCCGTGCCCAAACGGCCCTATCTCAGATTTGGCTCTTTTCCGTGCTACCTTTTTCCTAAAAAGTAAAGTAGACAAGGAGTGCTCGGTTAACAGCTAATTTCCTTGTTCTCTTATATCAAGAAGATTAAAAGCTTTCTTCCTGATGGCTGCTTCATAAAAGACCCAGAGGTTCTTTACTCATTTATTCCTTTAAAATAGATAATGTGTTCCTTTTGAAAAGATGTGGTTTTATGGGTACAATCCTTCACCACATTCCGTCTTCTGAGCCTACCCTCTGCTGATTTTCCAGACAACCCAGAGCTACAGAGCAAAATGAGAACTTTCTGCAAACTCCAACCTTATCCTGTGGCCTCTGATCTTCATCTGAAGCCCCTTAGGAACACGGGGTTTCTGATGGCGAGAGGCTTTCATCCAGGTGAGGCGGTCCTTTCCTCCCAAAAAGGGGCTACGGCTGCTCGGAAATCAGCACCGAAGCGAGCAGTTTTGAGCTTTAAGTCAAAGCGTACATGAGCCAGGTCCGTAACGAAGGAAATGTGGCATGCACAGCCCTTTTAATACGTGTCGGCCAAATAAATGCTCCTATTTCAGCGCAGGCGAAGCAATCATAAATATCAGGTAGGAGCAGCGAGCCCAGCACACCTTTTCATTGGTATGCACAGCGTTTTTTATCAAATAAAAATTCACTCTCCGGAAACAGAGCCGGCCCCGCTAGCTCGGGCAGCTCTTGTTAACACGGTTATCGATGGCGGTGCAGCTCTTCGTAACGGGGACGGTTACACGCACGTTACTGACTTGCTCCGTCAGCCTCCTGGCACGCGCAGAATTCCCTGCAGCCGTCCCCTCCGGCCCTCGCAGACCTGCAGTCTGTCTTGCAGCTTTTAATGCTTATTTCTGTAAAGGAGGAAAAATGAACCGCTCCAGGGGGGATGAAAAGTAAGGGATGTGGCGCGGAGCCCACCAATGGAGACGGGGTGGAGGGAGGAAAGAAAGGAGCTGCTTTTCTCCAGATTTCCTTCCAGACTTCAACACCCAAATACCACAAATTCCACCCCAGTTTCCGCAGCACCACAAGCGTGCCGCCCGTACGCACCACAAATACCCCAAATACCCCAAGCTGCTCACCAGATACCCCACAAACATCACCACTGCAGACCTTCGCGATAACTCACAGCCACGTCCCCCACCAGTCCCGTGAGTTCCCGGACAAGCACCCCCAGAGACGTCACCAAAACACCCCCAAACGACTCCAGTTACGGACTGGGTGCCGTTAGCGGCCGTCGTGCTTTCAGCGTTGCAAAGGGGAGCGCGTGCTAACCTCTTGTCTCCCGTACTCTTGCATCTTCTGACACTGGAAGTTACATTTTTTTCTCTTTAAACAAAGAGAACCAAACACGCGCACCGCCTTTCAGACCGCGCGTGCTGCAGGCGGGAACCCCAGCAGCGAGGTGAGAGGTGGCTTCTCCCCACCTGAAGCCGTCGCTTCAAGCTTGGCCCGGGGGCTGCATCGGGTGCAGACCCCTTCGCACCACGCGGACGGGGAGATGTTTGCCTCCATGTACGTAAAAGCGATTACAGGCAGAAGCTCGCGGGATTTGTTTCGGAACAATGTTGTAATAAACCAGAGGATAATCTGCTGCCCAGGGACGGGTCTTCTTCCCGGAGGGGTGGCGATCACAAATTAGACAGTCACATCGTGTTACTTCCAGCGGGCGAGCTCCCCGCGTCCTGCCGGGGAGGGGACGGGGACGCGGCCACGCGCGGTGACAATTGAGCCGCCCCCGCAGATGCGTCCCCAGCTCCCATCGCAGCCCCCGCGGGGAGAGGGTGGGAATTCGTGACTCCGATAAGGCCCCAGGAGCTGCTGGCTCCAGCTTCGGCCACGGACAGTCCCGGGAGAAATTTCCCCATGTTCAAGCTAATCTTCTTACAAACGCTGATGGTTTCAGTTATTTATTTATTTTATTTTATCCGACATGTGTCAAGCAGGCCTACTAAGCCTATTACATCTCCAGGGAGGTTGGAGTTTTCTCTTTCATCTATTTATTTATTTATTCCATCTGAACACTGCTTGTCCCCTTTCTGGCTCCTCAGGACATTTCTCCATCACAGAGTACAGATCAACGTTTTACAATTTACATCTCACTGGGTTTGGAGGCTCAGGTGAGATAAACAGCCAGGTTCTAGCTAGACAGCCTGAATTTCTGGAGCTCGTAGGGTTCAGAAATGAGCTATTAAACTTGCTGGAGCATCTCTTATTGCTGTGCTTGTTTCCAATAAGCCCTCTAAATAAATAGATAAAAAGATAACTGAACATTTTTCTGTGCTTCTCCAGTGCAAAACAGCTCAAGCTATTGCTAAAGACTCAGTCGGGACTTGCTTTTTTTGTGTTATTCCATCTGTTCATATTTACGAGCAGAAATAGGCAGGGATTAGACCCCTGGACTGGAGGGTTGTTTAACGTCCTGGACACTCACCTGCCTTCTAGCTTCAGGTTGAGGGACGTGTTGGTGAAGGGCCACCTTTCCCGAGACCTCTCTGCCCAGTCTGGTGGGGAGCCTGTAGAAAGCCAAGTGGAAAGGATGAAAAGGAGGAAAACAAATAAACAAACAAAGCCAAACCCTAACTGCACTGTAAACGGCCATTTTCTGGAGGAAGCACCAAGCTCTCGCCATGCAATGGGAGATCAGAAATACCAAAGGAGCAAGAAACATTCACGCACGTACATGCACACACACCAACACGTACACTCTGGAGACTTCACTACAGAAAATCAATGTGGGCTTATCAGCCTGCAGCAGAGCCAGGACAATTAAACATTTCCCTCTCTGCCTTTATATATTGGATTTAAGTTTCGAAGTTGTTCTCACCTGCGGATGGGGAGAAGGAAGAATCTGAGCCAGCATCTCTCAGAAAGAGTTCTCTCTAATGCAGGGAGTAGCCAATGTTATTTCCATGGCTAACTGCTGCCTTCTTTGCCCTTAAAAAAATATATCTGTCTCTTGTTTCCTGGCTATGGACCAAAAAAAGGAAGGTGGCATGCATTCGATATTGATTTCTTTGCTGGAACCAAACTGTCTCCTCTCCTCGCACGCAGACACCCACGCTCCCAGGAAGAGTCCTTCCCCAGGTGTGGAGTTTTGTCATCCTCGTGTTCTTCTCCAGCACGGAGCAAAACTTCGCAGCCACCAGAAACAGGGAGCAGAACCAAGCCGAGATTCAGAGCGCCGAATGGCGAAGCGCCAAGCACCACCACCCAATAATTAATACACCAGTGGCGGCTGTTGCTCGTGCCTGCTCCAGCTCCATGGGCAGGTCCAGGTGGATCGCCCAGGTGCTTTGAAGCCACCAAGTCCAAGCTCTGCCTTGGCGAGACATCGAGCACGGTGGACCTGCCTGCGAGCCACCCGCCGCATCGTGCCTTAGCCCCGTCCAGGTGCCAGGCAGCAGCGCTGCGTTAACAACCCCCTTCTCCTCCTTGTCGCGTCTCCGCGTTAAATTGCTGACAAGACCTTCCTGGCGGCCTTTTCAAAAGTAGGGGAGATCAAAAAAAATCAACGAAGTATTTCGAAAGCAAAAGGCCTTAGGGAAAACAGGAGAGGGAGCCTGCAATGCTGTCATAGCACGAAGTTGGAGAGCAAGAGACCACGTCTGCAAACACTTCAACTTACTGCTGGTAGGAAACGGACTGGGGATGGGTTTTGGCTTTCACGGAGCACGAGCAACGCCAGTACCTCCAGCCTTGCCCTTGCGAATGCTTGCAGAGTGTTCAGCCCTGCAGAACGGCATTAGCAAGGCACTTCTGGTTGCAACCGCACCAAAACCCTGACGTGACGTCCCAGCCCCGACGGACGCGGACGGCGAAGCACCTCCTGGCTTCGGAGAAGGAAAACCCAGGGAAAAAAAATGCATGCAGAGAGGGGATTTTCGGTGGGAAGCGAAGGTGATCTGCATCCCTACATGTTCCAGCAAAGCTGCGGAACAGTGTTAGCTTTATGCTTGCTTTTGAAAAGGTGAAGCTGCCGGCCTTCAAAGGACACCGGAGAAGAGGTGACTGTGGCCAAGCGGCTGACGGAAGCAGCGAGCACCAGCTGAAAAAAAGTATTCCTGACCCTTGCTGACACAGCCAACAACACATCAGCATTGGCAGCCCGCCTGCGCCAGGAGAAAAATGCAGAAGGAAGCAGCAACATCAAGCAAACCCGTTCTTTATTTCATTTTTCTACCTGGCTGGTCATATTCAATTCTGTATTTAATTGGTGGCAGAAAGTTTCTGGAACGAAAAGCATCAGTTTGTTGTTCTCGTGGTTTCTTTTTCTTCCCCCCTCGTCTCTTAAAGCCTTGTCAATGGATTCAGAGCGGGTCAAACGCTGCCAGCTCTCCTGGCTAATGCGCACGCAGGTTGCAAACAGCCGCTTGCTTCAGCGAGACTTGAGCTGCTGCAAGGGAAAATGCACCTAAACTCATTGCACCAATAAAAATCTGGGGGATGGGGAGAGCTACAGCAGACAGATCCCCGTTTCCACATGCGAAGAAGGGCCCTTCTGCACAAACAGGGGTACTTGATATTCGCTCCTCATGGTTTGTTATTTATTATCCCACTTCCACAAAAGTTGCAGGAATCTAATCAGAGCACTGAAACAACAGAGGGTAATTTAGGTGATCAGTCACACGCTAGCAAGAAGGAATAATAAGCAACTGGAGTGACCACTTGAGCTGGTCTGGGGGTTAGCGTCAGCTTGCACAAGCTGTTCAGTGACCACTTAGGAGTGATGAATGGGTCTCAGGCTGAAAACCGGCTTAAAGCCATCGTTAAATCCAGGCCCATGACAATCCCATTGACATCTATGGATTGCTGTACCCGAGATTTAAGCACATACATCTGAATTGGGCCCTAGGTTCATTGCACACCTACCAGCACGTAGCTAAGGAGTTGAGAAGAAAAGAGACTGGGCTGTCCAGGTGGTTCACCATGGGGGTACCCTCCTTCGTGCCAGGATGACATTAAAAAACACGTTGAAAATATTTTTCATGGTCCAGGCATGAGCCAAATCACTAAATCGCAAGACAGTGCTGCTTACTTCATAGCCTTACTTCTGTCCTCCTTATACGGCTCCACCTTACGCCTCGTCACCGCCATCCAACCCAAAGACACCAGCAAGTGCAGAGTGCCCCATCGCCAGGAACAGCTAGGCGAGACCTGAGCAGTGCTGCTCTAAACGGTGCTCAAGGGCTTGCCCGTGTCTCTTCGGCCGCCCTTCCTCCTGCGGGGAAGAGGCACAGCCATCAGCTTCAGCCTGTAACACGCTTCTACAAATAGCTGGTACTCCGGCACCGGGGAACAGGGGGACGTGCGGTCCGTCCACTCGCTTTGCTAATGCCTGTGTCTCCTGCAAGCGCCTGCCTGTCTCTCTTCTTCGGGAACACGTTGCACGGTTGCGGCTTCGGCTTAACTCGCAGCGACGGCAAAGCTTTGCACAGAAAAAACACAGCTACGTTACCTGCCAGCTGTGCTGGGGGTCTTCTTCCCCTTCTCCTTGGAGGAGCAAGGGGGCACCGCAGCTTTAGCAGAGCCGATGGGCTCTACAACTAATTTCAATAAATGCATTATTATTTAATTCCTTAAGTGCCGTAGGAAGAGACAGCTAAAAGAGCCCCGGAGCTTCCCTGTCTGGCTGTTATCCCTGCGATCGCGCCTGGCACCTGGCATTGCTTCCGATGGTCCCTCAGATGGCTGCTAGCCCTTGGCACCCCATGCGATGCTGCCTTGGGATGCTCTCACCGCTTGCTCTGCACGGGGCTGCGTCCTGGTGCCTTCCAGGGCACCACGGCTGAAGCGCTCAGGGCTGTCTCAGGACGCTGCAGATGTAGCTGCAGCTCTCTCCCAGTCATCCGGGAACGCCTTTGTCACCCTCGGTGACCCTCCCGTCCCACGCACCTGACCCCTGGAGATGTTGCTCCGAAACGTAAGCGGGGCTTTGCCCCAAGCCTGCAATGGCTTTTGGCCAACAAGCCCTGCGCTGGGCTAGGGTTTGCACTGCAAGCCTCGGAGAAATGCACGACTTTGGGCTTTCGTGGTGGCTCGGGCAAGAGCAAACATCCATCCTGCAGAAGTGCTTTTTCTCATGAGCAACACTGGGCCAGCTGTCTTCCTTCTTTAAGGAAGGATATTAAAAGTGGTATGAGCTTATAGGCAGGAAAGAACGCAGGATGATCAGTCATTAGTAATACCACTAATGAACAGCTCAGAAAAAACAGCGTTATCCCCTTGTTTGAAAACATCACGATTCAAGAACTGGCAGCTGACTTAGCTCTGTAGTGGGGTAAAATCTCTGTTTTTTCAGCTGCAATGCCTTCCCACTTGTGGTTAGCACCAGGCTTCTTATTTTTTTTTCTGGGAAGAAACTATTATTTTGCTATTTCCGAGTGCTCTAAAAGAGTTCTCCTCTCCTGGCTGTACATGCACTTTGAGATAACACTCGGTTATCTCATGTTAGATCGTGTGGAAACACTCCAGACAATAAAGATACAACAAATCAGAGTCAAATTTAGACACCAAGCCAGTAATTAACAAAACCCATAGCTATGGCAAGGGAAAGCTGTTGTAACAAAAGAAATGCAACATAGCACCTAAAAAAGAGCCTTTTTCTTACCTAAAGCCTGTCTAAGCTTAGCAAACCAGGCACCGTCAACGCAGCAGAAGGGCTTTACATTGCCAGAGGATTCAGAGCAACCCGACTCCGTGCCCGTGCAGCGGCCAGTATTTGGAGGTCTCACGTGTGAACCAAACACCAAGGTGTAAAAGCAACACCAAGGCTGTGGCTCCGCATCGCCCTGAGGTCTTGGATCACAGCCCTGAAACGTAGAGAGCAGTGCTGTCAGACCGGCCTCTAGCTTTGGGTATGTTTCTAATTAGCTTTCAACAGGAAAATGGATAAAAATGCAAGTTTTCTGCTCCAGAATGACCGAAACACCCAAGTTTTGCCACCACATCGGCTGAAGGAAAGACCCGCAGAAAGGCTCCCCACCGCCGGACTTCTTGGCGCCTTCAGCAGACATTTACAAACAAATCGAAAAATTTCCTTTGCACTGAGCCTGGAAAACAAAGAGTCTTAGGAATCGGAACGAGCTGCGAGGAGGCAGGGGAAAGTTAATCAGGTTCAGATCAAAGGAAAAACAGCAAGCAATTTCATCCAAAGCCGCACACATGAGAAGTTTGCTGTGACTCCTTCCCCCCGCTATTTTTTCACTTTCAGGCTCCTGACCTTCTCCGTTCTGGCCAGGAGGGAATAGGAAAGCTCTAAGAAAGCCATTCCTGTGTTATTTTTAGCAGAGCCAGAAGAAAAGTGACTGGAAATAATCCATGAAAGCAAGCTTTCACCTTGATTTTCAGACTCTGGAGATTTCGATAGCCTTGATAACAATCACAACTTTACCAAAGGCATATAAACTGCTGAGTGATACTGAGAGCATAAATTGAGCTCTTCCTTTCTTCCTGCTTCACTTTAAAGACCTAGCAAACCACGGATGGAGACCGAAGGAAGCGCTTTCCCCCACAAGCCAGCAAATTCGCGGCCACGCAGCAGCAGGGAGACCCAGGCTTGGCTTCAGCGCGCCGGGCGCTCACGCAGCCAGCAGGAAAATTGCACGTTACATTTGGATGCATTCAAATTACATGTGGATTTTGGAAGATGACAGAGCTTTGTGGAAGAGGCCACTCTTTCCAAAGCAGGATTAAGACCTCTTCTAGAAATAACCATTCCCACCCTCTATAATTTACTTGAACAGACCAACACTGCAAAGCATTGCAACACAAACAAAAAAAGTAAAGGCATAACCACATCTGGCAGAAAGCCCTCTCTTCTGAGTCACTGAAATCCACCAAGTCCTCCCTCTCCACCGAAGGAGAGCCAAGCCAGTTGAAAAAAGGTTTATAGAAAAGTAGCTGGCCAAGAGCGACTGCACAGGGAACTCCACATTTCTCTGCCTGCCCCGACCTGCGAGCACTAACGCAAGCAGTTGCTGATGGGACACAGACCTCAGCTGTGTGCTCTAGGGACCAAAGGATTTAATTAGACAAGGCACACTCCCAAGGTGCTGATAATAAGAACAAAATGAGGGCTGATCCCATTAAGTTGATCTTTTCTGCTGATTGCTGCCATCTGATGTCTCCTTCTCCCCTATTGCTCCTCACTGCACACTCTCACCCCCCTCTTGTGCTGCCCGTAGCTGTTATGGTGTCTGAGGAAGGAAGGAAGATGTGGGGGACCAAAATTTTATTGTCCTGGCTCTGCTGGGCATCAGCGTACGGTGATGCTCTGCCATGCACCGGACACGCCATCGAGCTGCCCTCTGCCGTGCTTCCCAGCCAGGGCACGCTCGCAGGCTGCACCCTGACCCGTTCACAAGCAAACCATCCCTGCCAGCTTCATCTTACCACGCGGGCTTCCCCAGGCTGCTGTAGATTTCAACCCACTTCATTTCTGCTGATACCTTTTAAGGTGACCACCACAACTAGACCGATTCACCGGCTGGGTTTTATAAGTCTATCACTTCCCCACGCTTTCTTCCAGCATCAGCTATTCTTCTGCTACCAAACACCTCCTTTTCCCTCTGCGGCCAGGGCTGCTAAGAGCATTTCTGCCTGGGATGGCTGTCCCTAGCCTCTCACCCAGCTCAGAGGTGGCAAAAACCCTCCGGCTTTTGCTCAGCCACATTTGCCTGGGCTCTTCTCCTCTCCTGGCCATCCTCCTGACTCAAGGACCTCTCTCAAACACAGCTCGGCATCAGTCGGTGACGACTAGTTGGACCCCCCTGTTATTCAGACTTCCTTGGGATGTCTTGTGCCCATCGCACCCTGAGGATGGGAGAAGAGATATTGCCTGCACGAGCAGCACCACTTGGAGCCCGGAGGTTTGATTTGTGCTCGCGGCGCCGGCGCGGCCCCTGGGGACAGCCATGGGGCTTCCAGACCTCAGTCCTTCCCTCCAGCACCCGCTTTTGGGCCACATCACGCCGCTCGCCCCGAAAACCACCGTGATGGGCTGGGAGCAAGCACGGAGGCACTAAAACTTCCACTTCGCTGAGTTTTAAAACCTTTCTCCTGGATCGAAGAGGCGCTGGTAAGTGTTGTCGTGGCAGGAGAGATTTATTGCTGTCTCAGGAAATGTTTCATTATTCTTTGGTAAGTGGTGGCAGTGAATTTCAGCCTGTCTGCCTGGCTGTAAAGGGGACCGTCAGGCAGACTATTTCCGGCAGCTGGATTCGGCTGAGGTCTGCCGTGTCACCTCCCAGGTCCAAGGGACATTGCCTTTGCTTCTCTTGCCTCTTGGTAACGTCTCTAGATGGTCCCTACTCCCAGCACCGCGTGCTTCTTCAGCTGAGCAACCGTCGCCAATTCTTCAGCTCCGTGATATATGTGATTTCATTCCCGTCCCCGCCTTTATCAATCCCTGCCTTCAGCGGATGATTTTCTAGGCTTCTTCCCGTCCATTTTTGGAGACGGGAAGACTGGACCGACTCTCAAATTACTCAAGGAGGGAGACACCAGACATTCATTAAGCAGCAAGAGTAACATTCCCCATTTCACTCTCTCTTACCTCCCTGTAACTCCCATCATTATATTTGTTTTTTTGGACTAGCGTGGAACACGAACTGTCACTTTGATAGATATTTCTAGCATAACTCTAAGATCTCTTTCCTGAGAAGTAACAGCCAGTTCAGAGCCCATTGCTGTATCTGTGAAGTTAGAATGATTTTTCCCCTGTGCATTGTTTTTCATTTAGCAGCCTTGAATTTCATCTGCCGTTTTATTATCCACTCACTAAGTATCATAAGGTCCTCTTCCCATTCTTGGAGGTTGGCTGTATTTTAATCTTTTTGGTATTAGCTCAGCGTTGTCAGCAAATGCTGTTATTTCGTTTTTCCCCTGGACCAGCAGCCAGGTCCTTCCTGAAGATAGCAGATAGCAAGGTGCCAGCACAGACTCCCTTGGGACTCCACTGGTGACCTCTCCCGAAATAAGATTTACATGAGAGGAGAATTTGGGCAAAGCGGTGCTGGGGCAGCAGTTAGCTGCAGAGCCATTTTAATTGCCAGCCCACTGGAGCATCACACCACTCTCCAAATTCAGGGAGATGCAGCCGGATTGATGCCCGAGGGTGTCAGCAAGCACACGAGCTTCTTCTCAAGGCAGCATCCTCCACAGGGGAGTGCAGGTGGGAAACTGTGTCACCCAAAATCATGTTTGGTTGTGTTTTGCTTCGTGGCAATGAATGCTCTCAAGCGTCAGCCCTCCGCAGGCCAAGGCTGTCCCTGCCAGCACCTCTGGAACGAGCATTCCGGGGACACAGTGTGCCGCCAGCATCTCCCAGCAGGAGCAGAGCAGGGACCATGACTGAGACCTCGTGGCAGCTGTGTACGTGGGGCAAAGCAAAAACGAGGCACCAGGGGCTCTGCATTCAGTCACCAACCCGCCAAGCTCCCTAGTTTTCGGAGACAGCTGTTTTCTGAACTGTTTAACCAATGGGCCATGGATACCTCACAAAACTGCACATTAAAATGAGCCGTAGACACTCCGTTAACCATTTCTCAAAGCTAGGTGGTAGAAACTAGTTTATTAACTGCTAAAGAATGTTTTCCCTCTATAATGAACCTTCCTCCAGTATTGAAGAAAAGCCATGTCTTACTTTCCTCCTCTAATAAATGGCTTCTTTAGAGTTTAATTAACTTCTCCCTGCTCTTCTTTTGTGGCAAAGTGTCACCCTGACCACCAGGCAAACTCTGTTTGTTCCTTTATTCGGGAGAACGCTGGCCTGTCAGATAAACTGCTCTGCCTAATTTGCCGGGGCTTTTCTCTTTCCGCCCTGCACATCCCAGGGAGGGAAGCAGTAATAACAAAGTGATGCTCTCGGGCGGCTGGACGCCTCGAGCGACGGGGAGGGGAACGAGGCACAATTCACCTGCTTGAAGGTTAATGCGGCTGGAGCCCTTCCTGCTCCTATTAGGGTCTGGATTTTTCAGCTGATGCCCTGCTAGGTGGTGCGGAAATGCCGAGGTGGGCTCGGGGAGCTTTACCTCGCTGGGGACATCGCTGCTGTAGGGCAGGGGCAGTGGGCAAAGCCTTGAACCCTTCCAGAGCGCCTCGAAGAGAGAATAAACCAAGCAGGTTACAGGCTGCCTCGTCCTGACCCCTTTCACTGCATCCCGCTGCGAAGTCCTCACCTCGCACAGCAAACGTAACGCGAGAGGACCGCGGGAGCCCCCTGCTTGAACCCAGCGTGCCCCACGCTCCTGTATTGCCGCTGGGGACCGTTTCCATCGCAGGTGGGGACGGGAGTCCCGCTCCATGGACCCGCCAGCGCTGCGTCAGCATCCCCGCGTGCTGCTTTGTTTGCTCAGGCTTGAGAGCACACCTGGAGGAAGCAGGTGTTGTCCTTCCAGGAGTTCGGGATTGTGTGTCTTCAGCAGAGTGTGCGTGTACACATACGTACGTACATAAATCCACACGAGTGAGACTAGGTCACAGCGTTACCGAGCGATGTGCTCCTGACAGCGTATAAAACCAAACAGCCCCGCTCCTTGCTGCTCGCTGTCTTGCTCCCGGACCGAGCGCGTGTGCCAAGACAGCGGCACAGCCTGGGGAAAGCACGAGTCGCTCCCCTCCGCTGTTATCAAAAAGGACGGAGAGGCCGAATGTGGGCTCAGATCTACCTGCCCGCTCCCAGAGGACACGCACGGGGGTGTCACGCAGCCCCTGGCCGCCTTTTCGGGAGGAGTTGGTGAACCTGCTGTAGCTCTGGGATCCTAGCAGTCGCTGAGCCCTTTTTTCGGATGTCCTGGTGCGACGCGGAGCAGAGCCAGCCTCCTTGTAGGACACAGACACACCGGTCTGCAGTGTCTGAGTGGTGCCGCTTAATTAATTGTGCCAGGCTGACAGCAGCCAGGGGTTTTTGTGCGCTGAAGCTTTCAGACACCAATGCAGTAATGGTCTCCAGCGCACAGACAGTCTCGGGGGACTTGTCCTTCCTATCCAAAAAAAAATAATTAATGGCGGCAATAAATAAAGCAATCCAGGCGAATGAGAGCATCCGAGCCGCTCTGGGGAGGCTGCCGCAGGCATGCAGCAGGAATCAGCTTTGGGGTGCTGGACACCCCATAGCCAAACACCTGCAGGCACGGGCAGCAGGTTACCAGCGGCATGGCATCCAGTCCACGCATGCTGTTTTGGGTGGGAAAACGGGTTTTTGGTTTTTTTTTTTTTTTGGCTGCTTTGCCAGGTGGCTCTTGTCCTGGCTATCCAGCAGCATGTGCATCCCCACCCCAGGGTCTAATCACTGGCCACTCGTTTCTCAAGCGCTTCTTAGGCACTTCTAATCAGCACTTGACGAAGTGCCTGCCACATGTTGGTCAATACCAATTAGCATGCTTATTAAGCGCACGTATTTGTTCGCGGCGGTTATCTAATTACCTCACAAGCACACCGGGGAGAGGGTTTGCAAAGGGTACCGTGGTGGAGAGGAAGCTTCAGGCGGTTCACGCGCGAACCCTGCGAGGCACTGCATCCTGCCGTGCTGCTCAGAAGAAGGGGCTGCACCCAACCTGCGCTCCGCTGCTCACGTTGGGCTTGGGAGGTGCAGCCCAAGGGGCTGAGCACACAACAAGCCCCCCCATGCAGGGAGAGTCAGTGGGGGGACACCATCTGCACAGCCCCATGGCCATCCACCCTAAAGAAGCGTCCCCAGCAGGGCCTCTTACCGGCCTTTAGTCCCCTCGTGCCCCTCTTGCTCCGGGTCTCGTGCCACCTCCAGGGCACGTCAAGCTGCAGGATCCATCACAAAGCACCGGCGAACTCGCTGAGCGCGCAGCCAGAGCAGCTCTCTGCTCCCACTGCCCGCAACTTCCAGAGAAACGCAACTCAATGAGACATTTCGGGCGGTTCCTATGCAGAATTAATTGCGTAGCAGCCAGGGAGCCGGAGTAACTGCAGAGGCTGACACCTGACATTGCGTTTACCAGGCTCTTGCTCTTCATTTCTGTTTTTTTGTTTTGTTTTTTGTTTTTTTTTGCATATCGTACCGCAGGCTGAGCCTAGCCAGCGGGTACCGCTGTTATCAGACAGCACGCAGAGCGTTGGTACGACGTTCACGCCTGGGAACCAAAACAGACCCTGCGCGCTGTTTTAATGCAATGCTTATGGAAGACTCCAATTCTGACTTTTTTCCCCCCATCTCCTTGGAGTCGGTACAGCACAGCGTGGCTGGGCGAGATTTCATTCCCTTTTGCATCACAGCTGGCCTGGAAGGACTCTTCCCTCTGCGAGGGAGAAGGGGACTCTTCTGGGTGGTGGAAAAAATGCCGTTTTTGTGGCAGGAAAGTGAATGAGGATGGAGGATGCTACAACAGACCCAGCCCGGGGCAAGGCTGGGAGAAAAAGGAGGAAAAGCATGGTCCTGCTGCAAGCCAGCAGCCAGCTCCGCTCACCGATCTGCTTTTCCAGTCCGGCCTTGGCATTTTTTCCACTTCCTTTAAGCTTTTTCCAACCCCTGGAGAGCCGAGAAGCAGCATCGGTGCCTCCGACACGTGCCAGCACGCTCCTCGCTCTGGTGGGCTGCATCACCCCGCTGGAGCCTGGGCTGGCCCAGGATGGATGGAGCACGGCCGAGGCTTCCTTAACTTCGAGCCAGCTACCCATCGAGTGCACGCACCGCACTGAGCCGCTCATCTTTCACATGTGCCTATTAAGCAAAAATTAAAGGAAAATTACATGGGGAAGTCAGCAGCGAGTAGGAGGGGATGGGTTGTAATTACATGGCTGTTAGCTGGCTTAGAGTTCCGTTTTAACGCTCTCGGGCCCACGCTGACGTTTTCTAGGGAAGTTTTCTATTAGTTTTGGATGAGAACTGGGACGCTCTCTGGAAGCCCAGGTAGGCGACTTTCAGCTTCAGTCCCCCAGCAGGCTTTTGTTTCCAGGCTCTGATGGGCACAGCTTCACGAAGCAGCGGCACAGGGAGAGGCTGAGCCTTCCTCTTGCACATCCCGCATCCTCTGCCAGCACTGGAAGCTCAGGAATTCCCAGCAGAAGCTGGGAATCTCCCATCCAGGTGCTTCTTCACCAAAAACTGACAATTAAACAGAACTGAAAGGTTTTGAGCAGCAAACGGCCACGCAGGACCCCACGCAGGGTGCTACGGAAGGATGCGCAGCACCTGGCCGAGCCAGCTGGCGAGTCCTGCCGCGCAGAACACAGCTCTGCGACAGAGCAGCACGAAGCCACCGGCGTTGCTCTCAGAGCGAGGCACGCAGCTGTTTGGAAGTCTGAACAGCAAGGTGGAAACGTGGCTGTTCCTTCGCAGGAGGCCCACGGGCAGCTGGAAGACACCGGAGCAGCGTGCAAATCCGCTGTGCTGTTACAAGTTTGGGGGAATAAAAAAGGAGAAAGTGAGAGTTTTTAGCTTTTCTTCACTAAAACAAGTGATTTCCATGGACAGTGAAGCGCTCTCCGTTTCGCATGGGATGAGAACGATCGTTTCTTCTGAGAGTCACCAGTTTCCCTCCAGAGGAAAGGGCAGACCTGCCCCGCTCCAGACAGCGCGGGCACCCCCTGAGCTGCTCTTGCCAGGACCCAGCAGGAAATGCTTTTGCTAAAAGACCTAAGATTCATCTTTAAGCTGCAGACTTATCTTTAGTTCCCAAGCAGGAGGAAGCACTCACTAAAGTGAGTTCAGGGAGAAAAAGGCCGTTTTATTCAGTCCACACCTTGGAAGCTCAGAGCAAAAAAATCTCCGTTCACACCGTGGCTCTCTGCGGACAGCATTAACGTCGAACTACACGCATTTTGAAAAGAACAGTTTGCATTATAGCCCGTTTTCAAGCATTTGAAACCCAAAAGATTTCAAAAAAAAATGTTTGTTTTTTTTCCTGTATGTGCCTCTCATTCCTGAGCCCTTCAGAGCAAAGTTCTCTGTGCTAGAACAAAGATGGGGAAGCTTCACAGATACCTGGCTCCAAGAGGCATGAGAAAATGAGGATATTAGGAAACTTTAGAGGAAAATCTCCAGCTGTGGAGGCTCAGCACACTGCTCTGGAACAGACCTTTCTTTGCCATGCACACCTAACCCAGAGGAGACATTGCCATAGCAAAAAAGGGAATGATGACCAGATGACCTCCAGAGGTCCCTTCCAACCTAAACCCTTCTGCGATTCCGTGAAAAAGGCTTAAACACGCGGTCACCAAACCCACCTTCTAAGCAAAGAAACAGTGCTTTTTGCTGTTTTAAACCCACACCTAGGTTTCCTAGTTGTTTTTTTTCCCCTGCATGGTTTCATCCTTACAAATGCAGCCACCACCCCGACAGAAGAGCGTTAGGTGCCAAGGACAGGGTCAGCACCAGGAACTGGGACCGATCCCGCCACCGGAGGTACCGACAGCTCCCAGCAGCTCGAGTGCTGCAAACAGATGCATTCTGCCAGGAGAGGGGATTTGGGGGAGCGCTGGGAGCCTGCCAGCTCTGAAAAGAGCCGGCATCCCCTGCTTGGAAGGTGCGCAGGCATCTGCTGCCGCGCAGACGGCAGGAGCAGAGGAAGATGCAAGAGGAGGGCGAGCGGGGAATGCAGCAGCAATGCAGCCTCGGGGTGGGAAAAAGCCCCAGGGCTCCTCGTGCTGGGGGAAAAGCCCCGGGGACAGCCACAAGAGGTGGCCGGGTCGGACTCGCGGTGACACGGCAGCACCGCCACCGCTTCAATCAAGGGGGCAGCTGCTGAGCTGGAAGCGAGTCCATGTAAAATCGATGTGCGGTTAGAGAAGCCACCGAGGGCTGCCCGTCAATACGCTGAAAAGACACTGCTGCCTGCGACAGCCCAAACCAGCATCCTGCTGTTATTGACAGCAGAAGTGGCAGGCTTTAAAAAACAGCATCTTGTTCTTCCCTTTTCCCCCTCCTGAGCAAATTAACCCCAAATCTCTTTGTTTACCCTCTCCCCTAATAAGCTCTCATGGCTCACAGAAATGGTATCCCAGGCTCTTTCCGAAGCAGAGCAGCCTTTGTTCCCTTTCATCCTGGGAAAAGGAAGGGTTTAGATAATCTCAGAATGCCAGAAAGCAATTTATTTTGACCTAGACTGTTTCTGCAATGTCATCTCTTGGCTTCAGCACGGGGGAAGAGCTGTTAGCCGGCATTCACGCATCGCGGCCACGCGCCCTGGGCTCGTTGAGCAGCCGGTCCCCGCGGCACCGGGAGCCAGCCCACGGCAGCTTGACCCCAGAGGGAAAGCGCCCAACCGCACGAGAGCCAGACATCAGCCAGGAGCGGGCGGTCCTTCCTGCCGCTTGTGGTACTGTACACCCCAAGACCCTGAAAACAGACGCAGGAGGGGACCCTGTCCCGTCCCCATGGCCCTAAGGTGGCACCGGCTCTACAGAAGCGATGCATCCTTTCCCCCGCCCCAGAATGAAGAGCTTTATAACGGTGGATGCTCACTGCTCCTCCTTCCCGTTTGTAAGCCTGTGGGTGAGCTCAGCTGTTTGCCTTCGAGATGTTTTTGGCAGCCTCCAGCCTGGAAACTTTCTTTAGAAAGGAAAAGCGAAAGCAGGGAACATCACAGAGCCATGCAGCTAATAGCAGGAAACAACACCAGATGCTGCAAGACTCTCTCAAGAGCAGCAAGAGCTGACAGCACAGCATTTAGCAGACAAAAGCATGCAGCCCTTCCAGCTCCCCCATTCTGGCTTCGCCACAGCCCCAGTAACTCCCCCACTGCACAGTGCAGACTTTTAGCTCAGCCCCATCTAGGCAGCTCAGGGATTGCAATAACTCATCTCGCTGTCAACAGGGAATATTTTTAAATCTCTTCCTCCCTGCAGGCAGGGGACGCCTCCTCCACTTTTTCCAGGCAGATCCCTTTTTTAATTTTCCTCTGAACAACAGGGGTTTAAAACCCAAATCCTCCTGCCTTCTTTTGGGGTGGGGGAATGGCAGTGGAGTGGAGACTTACAGGAAGATTTGGAATCGCTTGTTGTGAGCCGTTGGAAAGAAAAGCTGGAAGTTTGGGTGTCCAAGTTTTAGATGCAGAACACAGATGGGGAGGGCTTATCTTTCCTTTTTCCCCCAAGCTACATAAAAAATAAATAAAAATAGCCTGTTTCATTCCCTTGGCAGACAGCAACACATCCTGCAGAGCATCTTTGTGTCCTGAAACTCTTCCACTGGGGTGAAAAAAGAAAGAGCATAGCCTGGCTGGCACCCACCGAGCCTTATTTCACCCTGTGTACTTCCCAGCAGGACACTGATGTGGACAGGCATCTGGAAAGCCTGCGGTAGTTTCATCAATGCTTTGCTTTCTTCCACGCTTTCCACACTTGGGGTATTATTAACATGCTGGTTTGGTTGCGCAATGGCACAGTAAATGGTGTTGGTCTGCTTTGAAAAGGGAGGAGACGGGCCGGTCGCCAGCACTAAAGCCCCACCAAAACCCCTGCGGTTCGTGCAATTGCTGAAGACCCATGCTGGATACGTTACAGTAAGTCAGCAGAAAGCAAATAAACACGCAGACAGGATAAAAAGGTTTCAGAGCCTGGCATCCCCTGAGAAAAGCATGGTTTCTGTCTCATGCCCATGGCTTTCTCAGCATGTCCACGAGCACAAGGCATCTTTTTGTCTCCCTTGCTTGCAGACCCAAACCACGGATAAACAGAGTGCCTGCTGAGCCCCATGTCCAGCGGAGACCCACGTTCGCTCCGGATGGAAAGCCTAAGCCGTAGCCCCAGCGATTGGCCACCTCCATGCTGCCTGCAGGAGGTTTCACCCCTCTCTGCAACCCACCAAACCCCTGCAACCCCACGTGTGGATGTCCACGGGTGACACCGGACGCCAGTGGCTCACCCTCTGCAATACTTGATGCAAGCCCTCTGTCCATACTTTGCTCAGCGCAACAGAGATCTGGCCAGCTGTTCTTGGTGTGCACGCAGAAAACATGCCCAACAGATGTCCTGAGACCTCTGGGATAAAAAGCACAAGGGTAGAGGAGGTCCCACTCATGGGTGATGGCTTTTTTTGCCTTTAAAGACCTGTCTACAGAGTAATTAAAGCTCCTGTTTCTAAGCCGCTTGGCATGTTAATTGATTTTCTACACTGGCTGCCCACAGTCTAGCCATTCAAATCCAACATTTATCTTCCAAGCCCTCAAACCAGCGGCGAGGGAGAGCAACTCACCCTGCGCTTCCCAGCGGGTCCATCGCGGTCAGGACTGCTCTGCGCTGGGGATGCTGAGCATCTTCTTTCCTCCCTGGGGATCCCCCAGCCGCTAGGGACCACGTCAGTACCCGGTCACCGTGGCCAGTCCTTTTTGAAACAACAACCTTTCCGCTTCATTTAATCTCACGTTTGAAGACTGTGCTGCTCCCAGCAGGAGGCTTGATCAAAATGATGAAGGGCTACGTGCTGCCTCCCTCACCTGCTGTGCTCCGAGAGCAGCAGCACGAGCTTGCCCGAACCCTGCAAACCCATCTGCAGATGCTGCAAGAAGCGTGGCCGCACGCTGACCACGGCAGGACCACCAAGCTCTCAGCACTGGCCACGTCCACCCCAAAGAGATACCTGCAAAGTGCCCCAGCTTCAGAATAAGCCAAATTAACCAGGATTTATTGGAAAAGTGGAAATCTGGGACCTGCTGGGGTTTGGTTTTTCCACATTTGTCTTTTTTTTAGCAGGAGGCCTGAGCTTGTGCCCAGAGGTGACAAGCATGTATAATATGCCAAGCTTTAGAGTGGGGGGGGGGGAATCAAGCTCTTACAACTTGGTAAAATTACTGACAGTGGGATAAGATTCCTGAACCCACAGGGTGACTGCAGGAGGTCACTTCTAAAATCCAGAGATAAATGCCTTCCCTAGCAAATTTAAAAAAAAAAAAACCACCAACGCATGCACAACCTATGCTGCCCTTCCAAAATGTTCTTCTGGCCTGGAACTTGCTGATGCTTGTGCTCTGTGTCTAGGAGAAGCCTGCACGCATCGCCTCCAGGTGAATCCTCCAGGAGGCACAGGGAAAACCCGGCTCTCGAGGTGCCAAATTGAAAGTCACTGGAAGCTGGAAGCTTCCTGGCTTGAGACATGCCGTAGACATGCATTCCTCCAGGCTGCAGGCAGAGCAAGTCTCCAGCCTCCTCTAGGAATCTGAAAATAAGCCATGCATGTAATAGGTGCACATTTAGTATGAAAGGAAGATGCTTCACAGAAGGCAAATATTAAACTGGAAAATGTATCAAGAGACGTTTCGAGGGAAAACCGAGCTTAACCTGCCCCCGGGCTGAGCAGGCAGCTCTCAGAACTCTCAGGAGCCGTCGCAATGCCTGATGGAGAAGCAAAACCTAACACAAGGCTTTACACGAGCAATCTGTCTGGACTTCTCAGAGATGCTAGGAAAAGGGGTCAGCAGAGGGCCTGCCTTTGTTGTCAGCTCGCAGACAGCTCTCTCAAATCCCGAATCTAAAAGCCCTCTAAAATCAGGCATTTTGCAGGGAAAAAACAGGGTATGGTCAGGCGAGATCAACTTTGCAAGGCAAAGCATCACAGGGATTTACACGTCTCTGCGGTGATGCTGTCACCACACGTGCCCTCCGTGGGAAACTGGAAGCAGACGCTCAGCGTCACAGCCAGGGTCCATCCAGCCCATCTCCCCCAGCCTGCAGTTCCCACAATCTCTGAGCCAGGGGCTGTATTTCAGCTCCTGTATTTAATATCCCTGGATGGACTTTGAATTCGTCTAATCGTTGTTGGAGCCCACTAACAATTTGGATTTCCAGAGCATCGAGCAGCAGGAACCCGTTAGACAATTCAACCCTGCTATCTATGAGGCAGCACTTGCTTTAATTTCCAAAATGCATCAGCGGTAAACCCAGGCGAGGAGCCGTAATGCCGGTAAATCCTCGTGGGAAGCCCTTCCTGGGTGAGGAGGAGGCTTTTGCTGCACTGATTTCAGTCTGTCGCTTGAAGTGGGCTTACCTCGCTTACGCCAGGACCTGCCTAACAGTGCTGTTGCGCGCTGCCTCGCGCCTTAGGCGGACAACGGCTACTTTAAAAGCACACCTCGACGTCCGGGAGGAGCCGAGGCAATCGCTTGGCTTCTGGAGCCTGCAAGAGCCGTAAGCCCTTGGCCAGGTTATCCATTTCAACCCTCGGAATGGTGCTGAGACGGGACTACGGCTGCCTTACAGCTCCTGCTCCCACCCGGCTCGTGGGACGCAGGCTACCCTGCTGCGGGGTTTGCAGCATGCGGCCAGCAGCGCTCTGCAGCCTTAGCTTTGTGTCCACAAAAGAGCTGGGAAGGATGAAACCACCTGCCCGTCGGCTCCGCTTCTGCTACAGCTCTCTCTCGTCGTGACCGACCCTGGCACCACCGGGTTTATTCTGTCCCCACGTCTCTCAGAGTTGGTGCTGACAGCCACAGCACAACCCAAACCTGCCTTGCTTCAGGACACAAAAAGCTTATAAAAAAGCTCAAACCTGTATTGAGAACAGTCGTTTCAGTGGTTTGTTTCCAGCAAAATTCAGTAACATCGTTCCCCAGCAGCACCCGCTATCTCCCACAGCAAAGCAAGACTTCCCCGGGCACTTTTCTGGCAGGCAGACTTGAGCCCATGCAGTCTGGGTGTCTGGTAAAGCGGCTTTACTTGGTCTGCCCCAGCTCTACAGGCCTGCAGGATCTCTGTTCTTTCTATAAGGGAAAGAACTGATATTTGAAAAAGAAAAAAAAAAACACCACCTCCTTATCTGTGCAGAAAACATTCATACCCAACACCGTTATTGCAGGCTGTCTGCCCTCACACCAGCTGGCGAACGTGGCACCCAAGCACCTACCTGGGATGCATTAAATGGAACGTGACAAGCAGCTGACTCAGGAAAGGCATTGCTGCACCAGTTACACCACTCCAGAAAGGCAGCCTTTACAGCTGTAAGGATAGAAAACTGGTGGGGTTTTTTGCTTGTTTTCTGCAAGGAAATGCAAGGTGAAGCAGAATAAGCCATGCGGCTCTCATAAATACGTCAAGCAAAGTGGCTCCAACCAGTGGGCTGGGTGTTCGTCACCTCAGGTGTAGAGCTTTTAGCTGAATGCCTCCTTAGATGATTAAAAAGTCACTAGAGACAGCTGGAGTCTTTCCTTACTTATTATAGGGCCTGGTATAAAAATACATCAGTAATAAATTCCTGACAGGTGCCCCTATGCATGGAGAACCCAATTGCAGCAGCTGTGAGTTATGGCCCTATAATTCTTCCAAGGGGTTCCCGTGGCATCGTAGGTCGTTAACTAGCACCTGGGAATCCCTTTGTCAGCTTGGAAGAAAAAAAAAAACAACCACGAACAGCCCGAACCACGAGCATCCCTCACGGCAGAAGCAGCGTGCCACAGCTCGGTGGCATCACCGCATCGCAGCCTTGCAGAGATCAGGTCCACCACCAGCCACCACTCGTTTTGAAACAATCCCTCCCACCAGGAGGCATCCCGGGCTTTGTACCCCCATGATGAGCCTGCCTTGTTCTCCCAACATGAACCCAAAGCTCTTCCCACTGGGGCTTGGAGCCCAGAAACGGCTGTGCCGGATCAGGTTGCCTGGTGCCGCGTCGTATCGCCGCACAGCCCGTCGCACCGCACAGCTAGCGTGGCACCGGGCGTCCTAACCGGCCTCTCGGGCTGATGGGCAGGGGGAGCGTAAGCTGAGAACAAAACAAAAGGCTGGAGCCCCACCGTGGGCACCGGCTGGCGGGCTGCTCGCAAAGAGGCGAATCTGACGAGCGGAGCTGGATTTAGAAGGAGAGAGGGCAATTTCACACCGCCGATGCTCGATGTAACAAATGCCACGGTGTCCTTTTCAGAGGCTTTGGCACCTACAAGGCTTGGTCCAAAACTGTCTGACGCCCTTTCACGAGGAGGAGGCTGGTGTGAAGGGGGGCGGCGAGGGTCTTGCCGGCAGCTCGTCTCAAGCAGAGGACTTTTCCGTGCGTGGCACTTCGGTCAGTGAAGACGAGGGTTATTTTCCAATGCCAGCGACCATCAAAGATAAAGCTGAAAAATAAAATGAGCCACAAAAGCTCTGTGCTTCCCCCTATGCCCCTTCTTTTAATAATATCATGTTCTCCGCGCAGATTAACCTAAGCGTTGCTCCCAATTATTATTTCACTTTCCTAAGTGCAGAAGCAGAAAGGGGCTTGACAAATGAGCCCAGCTCTGCTGTTACGCAGCACTTCCACTGAGGACAAATCCTCCTTCACACAAATTGCGGGTGGGCTCTGCATCCCCCAGCCTTCTTACAGCAGCCAGGACTCTAGGCCAGCAAGTTTTCCACCTGTTGATCTGTGGAGCTCTAAAGGCTTTCCAGCAGGGCTGCAAAGCCCGTGGGGTGAACTCAGACCTGTCGGCAAGGGGTTTGCTTTACTTATTTGCCCTCCCCAGGGCCCTCAGCCCCCAGCTCCCGTAGGGGGACGCAGGCAACGTGCTGCAAAAAAGCCCTGCTAGAAATGCTGCCTTCTCCTCTCCGTGGAAAAGCAACGCTATTGCCGGAGGCTGGGTTATTCAGGGACCTGTTTGTCACCACTCGGCCCTGAACATCCTGATGAAACAAGAATAGAAGAGATTGCACTCAAATGGCTGTGATGCCTCCAAAGCCGGAGCCGCCCAGCTCGGTCATGAAGAAAGCTCTCGAGGTGTTCAGCCCTGGGGCCGACCCTCTGCAGAGGAAAATCAAGCCTCCTCGTCCTTCTCCGGCTTAAATCAAGCCGTGTGATTCTCGAGTGGCCGCGCTGGTGCCGAGGCGATGATTAGCCCGGCGGCTGGAGTGGCACAACGGACCCACACCGAGGGCTGGGGGAACCCCGCGCCCTTCCCCTCCTGCTAGCGGGGCGGGAGGCTCGGCGGATCCGCGAGCGAGGCAGGCTCCTCTCGGCTCTCGCAGCCGGCATCCCCGTCGGAGCTCAGCTTCGATCTGTGAGCCTCCGGTGCTGTAGGAACAAGTCTCGGCCGGTTTGGCAGCCCCGCCAGTGCTGAGGTCGGACGCGGCTGCTCAGCTCCGCGAGGCTGATATCCCGCCTAGCGTATTTGCTGCACAAGCTGGGCTCCGCACTTGAAACATCCGCGAGCCGCTCCTTCCATTTGCAGTAACCGTATGGGGCGAGACAGGGGGTTGATTACATCTGCTCAGAGCAGATGCAGCATTGCAGAAGTGGTCCTTGGGAAGCCGAAGAACAGGGCAAAAATAAGTAAAACATCAAGGCAAATTAGCCCCGGCATCCTGAAAGGCTGCCACACAAGTGCATTCACAGTGCCTTCCGCCCGTGAGGGTTACCACTGAGCCCCGTATCCCGTCCCTTCGGTGAGCAGAGGAAGAGGGGAAGGAGCTGCAGGGCTGTCGATCCTTTCTGGGGAGGAGGCTGCCAGCAACCCTAGCCTAAAAGCAAAAATCATGGCAGCAGCTGGATGCTTCTAGTTGAGGGGGAAAAGGCAATTTCAGCCCTTCCTATCTTCTTCCTGCAGAAACAAACAACGTCCACGTCCTCCCGTCTCCATCCCCATCGCGTTCTGGGCTCTCTGCGTCACCTACAGCATCCTTGATGGACGACGGGAATGTTTTGCTTCTTTCTAGGGGGTGTTTATTTATTACTGCTAATAAGACAGGCAGGTACATCAGAAAGCAACACGAGCATCTGATGGTGCAGGGACACCTGTGATGGTGGAAGGATTTCTTCTCCTGACCGGGTAGCCAAGGAGATGGGCAATGTCCTACCCTGCTGCTGCCTGGGTATTTATGACACATCACCACATTTGCAGAAGTAGCATTCCTTGAAGACCTCATCAAAAGCAGTATGTGTTTTGAGATGAAAACATCCCGGTAATAAACAGGCAGAACTTGCAGCCCTTAACGGCCTAACAGAATAAATCGCTGTTATCTGAGAGCTGTGTAAGAGCGTACTTCAGGGAAGCAAAAAGCTGCCATTGTTTATTAAAATAGGACTCCATTCATAATGCACCCGAAAGGATCCCCGTGTCCTTCAAGCAGGCCCAAACAGAGCACAGCATCAGGGGCCTGGTCCAATTCCTATTAAAAGCATTTTTTTTTCCACTGACTTTCACAGAGCTCGCATCAGACGCAGGACGGAGTGGGGTGTCAACACAGTGCATATTCGCCAGGCCACAGGACCTCATTAGCAGAGCAGTGTGAATAACAGATCTGCTAGTTCACTGGTCCAGCTGAAAAATCACACCCCAAAACCAATGCTTTGGAGGTCAACAAATTCATTTTGAGTTGACTGAAAACGCTTCATTTTACCCAAAATGCAGTTTCTGGTTTCAGGTTTTGTTTTGTTTTTTAAAACTCTGAACATTTTTTTAACTAAAGAAACGAAAACGCGAGTAAACTTCTTCACCGGCACCCTATTTCCAAACCCAAATCCCAAGCCTGCTAAAAAAATCACCCGACCTGCTCTCTTGACCACAGTATCTGGCAAACGGGCGTAGAAGCCGAGATGCTCTGCACTAAAGCTTCGTGGCCCCACGGTCGCCCACAGGAAACAGCACGAGCCCCAGAACACCCTCGGCAGACGGCAGAAGGCGTGAGGGTGGAAGCAGGGCTGGGGTTTGCACGCCGGGACGCAGGTGCCCTGCTCCGTGGATGGTGGAGCTGACAGCGAGTCAGCGCTGAGAGGCTGCCACTTTTCAGCAGAGCGTTTTGAGACAACCTGGGATGCGTTCGAGAGCTGGTTTATGGGCGGCTCAAGCATTTACGGCAGGAAGGGGCAAGGTGGTGCCCATTTCGGCTGTGCCAAGCTGCTCCGTTCCCCGTTAGCAACGATGACCGCCCGCTTTGCTGTGCGTTCGGCTCCCTGGCTCCGCAGAATAGGAATAATCCCCCCCATAACGTGTTGTTTTTATGAGCTGCAACAGATGTTTCAGACCACACATTATCCGGCTCTATCACTGCCAGAACGAAGCGAGGAACATCATTATGGGTGGCTGAAGGCGCGGTATGAATTTTGTCTGGCCAATCATCACAGTCAAAGCTGGAGCCCAGCCAGGACAAGTGGCTAAAACCTTATCCTCCCACTCCAGCAAAACATCCCAGGAGATCATTAGAGACTGCACGTGACCAGCAGCAATGATTAATCGTGAAAAGTCGTTATTTCTCAAAGCCAACGCATGCTATGCCTCCGTCACGGGTTTGACAGCAGACAGTAACAACGCTTGCAATTAAAGTTAGGTAAGGCTCTCCGATTAACAAGGTAACGTTCACTGATGTTCGTGTACCTGCATCAAGTCCCACCAGGCTTCTTCTTCCCTTAGCCAATATTCCTCACCATCAGGAGGAAGAGTTAAGACTACTGGAAAGGTCTGGACTGGGCTGCAGCTACCCAGCTCCTGGGGGACAGGGATGTGGGGAATGCAGGTGACACTGGTGCCTTGTGCCCTCTCCAGACAGCTCTGCCAGCCACTTCACGAGCAACCCGTGGAAGTCTCACCACGGCCCCATTCAGTGAGCATTCACGGCTTTTCATATGTAAACATAGTAAGAGGATTGTAGAGGAAAGATTTGCCTTGACTAGGAGATTAGTTTTAGCTCAAATTTGGCTAATGTGTGAAATGCCGCTGGCTAGACTCGGACCACCTCAATTAGCTCAGGAGTGCTTTTCTACATCTCCACTCCTGGGCCAGGCACAGCTGGCAAAGAGAAGCTGGAGACGCGCTGAAGCTCCGCGGGGAACGGCAGCGCAAACAGCCCTTGCTCGCAGACAGGTGTTTCAGCAATAAGCCAGCAGACCCCAGCCAAGCATCTCCGCTGCCTGCGCACGTCCCACGCGCCGCGTTCCCACACCTCCTCTCTGAGCTCCCGTGCCCTGCTCCTCTTTGCTGCCCGAGCCGCGAACATCTCCGGGGAGCGGGCTGCGTGTGCTGCTGCCCAGCGTGGCACGAGGGCGGCGGGACGGGAGGAAAGATTGCACAGCTCGGAACAGAAATCCACCGCCGGCGGTTTGCTGTCTTTTCAGCATCATCTGTCAGCCCGCGCCAGGTTATCTAGTGAGCAATGAGTGGCTCACCATCACAAGCACCATATTTTTCTTTGGAAATTAAAAATAAATACCTGTCAACAGGACAGGGGGCACCCGCAGGCCCGACTTCCAGCTAGGAGTTGTGCTCAACATCACACCTCCAAACGGGCTAAGGGAGTTGAGACAGCCCTCTGCCTTCAACGCCTGCTCGTGAGATGCAAGCCAAAGTGGTTTCTTTGCCACTTCGTAGCCTGGCTCCTGACAGCTCCTGCTTCACCCAAGGTCTACTTCCATCATCTGCCTTCTGGGACCATCTGGGCAACTGGTCCCACCACACCTTGGGAGGCTCTCGGGACACCGGTGGAAGCCTAAAATCATTATTCCAAAGTCTGAGGGACCTCAGAGAGCTAAACTTAGCTCCCTAGGGCAGGGACCGGTTTTTTGTTCAACACGTGCTGACCATGCCCTGAAGTATGGGACTTTTAGACTTGTTTGGAAATATTATAATAGCGCCTTTGTGCCATTTGAAACTGAATCAAGGAAAACGTTCATAAATAGCCCATGTTAAAGATGGATCCATTTATTTATCTCCATCAAATTTCCATTCTTTCCCCTTGCTGCATTTGCTAATTATCCAGTACGCATTTGCTTAAAGAAAGCATTTTTCTAGCCTTCACAATCCATCTTCCCATCCTAATGGATCTTGTGGTAAAGTCATTACGGAGACTTTATGAAATCACAGTTATTTCCATGACAACAGTGATGTAATAAAGGTGGGATTATGACATTACTGCAAGATCAAGCTGAAGGACAGGATGGATTTGTTTACCCCAGATAGGGCAAGGGAAAGACTCCATTCATTCAACGTTTCTAAAAGTGCCTTAAGGTCTGCTAATGGAAGTTACATTTTATAATGGATTTTTTCTTTTCCCCTTTTATTACTTTTTGTTATTTTTTTTTTACAGTTATTTATTAGGGGAGAAGGCTCTTATTCAAGGGCACATAGCTGAACAAGTTTCAGAGGAAGATCCATGCTGTGGCTGTATCTGCACATCTCTGTGAAAGGCAAGACCATCCCCGCGAGGCTCACGGCTCTCGCGCTTCCCGAAAGGCAGCGATGCCCGCAGGGCAGGACTTTCCCTCCGGTGTTTAAAGGACTGGCAGGATGGTCTTTCCCCTTTCAAGGGTTGCTGATCTACGCTGCTTTCTTTTCAGACGTTTTAATAAAGAAATCACCTGCCACTGGATCACAGCATGAATTGGCTACCCATGAAATTAGGTTTGAAAATGGTGTTAAACCCCTTTTCTCTCCTTAATGGAAATATAACCGGCCTGGGTCTGGCCAGCAAAATCTAAGCCAAAAAAAATTTGTCTCGCAAACCTAGACACGCTAGCGAAGTCACTCTGGAAGTGATTTTAGGCTGTCTCTCCAGCAGTCATAGAATAAAATTAGGTGGAAATGACACAGCAATTCCTAAAGGATCGGGGCATGGAGCACCACAAGACAGCTTTGAAGATAGCTGGGGGTTCTGGTTTGTTTTTCACAAGAAGAAAAGATGAATATTTCATACGGTACATGGTTCAAAAGTTGATTAATGTTTCAGTGTGTGGAAAACCAAGCTCAAGAGACGAGTTTCCTGATGTAAAATTCTTTACGCTGGCAGGAGGACGTGTACGGCCAACTTCTCCCAGGGCGTGCTTCATTTAACCCCCTGCTTCCAAGTTGCTCCTGCTGGTGGCTCGGAGCTTCATGAACGTGCCAGCTCAGTGCTTCACCTACAAACGCGGGGCACTAATGCTCTCCGGTGGGGTTGTGCAACAGGTAGCAGAACTTGCCAACGACAGCTGCTCAGACGGGCTCTGGTGTCCCCGTCCACCCAGCTCCTGACCCTCCAGCCAGGCAGACGGCTGCCCATGGTCTGGTGGCCACAGCAGTCCTCCTGCCCTAGTCCACCTGCCTGGGCAACGGGATGGCACAACCAGCCTTTCTGCTGCTGGTGGTCAATCTGGGGGTCTTCTCCGGTTCTTTACCAGCTCTTGAGGAGCTGTGGCCCCTGGTACCTTTGCTCTGCACTGGCTGCCACGGTAAATACGCACAGGAGCACTGAAAAGCCCCATGCTCTGAAAGCTCATTAGCTTCACACCCAGCCCAATTGATCTCAGCAGCTGTCTCGGCTTGTCCTGCCCCACTTCCCGCCCCTCTAAGCCTTCCCGGTATCTCTTCATCGACAGAAGGGAAACACCGTAAGGCCACACAGAGGTGCTAATGAAATGTGAATTATTAGCTGCAGCGTGCTGAGGGAGATATGCAGAAGGTGGAGGGGGGGGGCCTGTCATTTTGCCATTAATATGTAAAATGGGCAACCCTCCCTCCCTGCACTGCTGGGGGGGAGCAGACTCAAGCGTGCGTCCCTTTCTGGGGCAGGGATGGGTAATGAGATAACCTGACTGCTGCGTCTCTGGCCCTCTTTCTTTCTTTCTTCCCTGATAAAAGGACAGAGGGGAATGCAGACAATTAAAAGGAGGATTCCAGTCGGCCCGGAGAGATTCAATGAATAATAATGGACCTCCAGCTGCTAATGTGCTTAAGGACTTCGGAGTCTCAAGTGTCTAGCCAGCTTAAGGGTCTGCGCCACAGACTTCATTTCTATCAGTAAATGGGAAAGGCAGGAGGAAGGGGGGATTCCTGCCTCTGGCTACAGACGGGATCATCTCCCGGTCGCTTGCTGGGCCCTTCATAAGGACGTTGCTACAGCTGCAAAAGAGTAAAGTCAACTTAATGGCTCAAGTTTGCCCCTTAACCAGTTTCTGTATGTCACATGCAAACTTCTACATAGCGGGACAGTAAACGTGTGGCTCTGTATGGCTCAGAGAGCGAAAGGTCTCTGCCATGGTGTGACCCACATGGACACCTTCTGCACCCTCCTTCTTGTTCTGTATAACGTCACATATAAAATGCCCATCTGAAGATTCACCATCACTTTTTCTGGCACTTCCCTTGGTTTTGGCTGTCGCTCATGCCTCCCTCCTTCTACCACAATCCATCCACCCTCCCCCTGCTATCTCCCTCCTTGGCCCCCTGACCGAGACAGCCTCCTCCCCGTGACTCTCTCAGGTTTACACCTCTCCCACGGATTTCCATGGAGGAAAGGACTTGCAAAGGGGGGAAGAGCAAAGAACAAAGCAGAAAGCATTGGCCCAGCGTCGAATTCTCCACAAAGTTCTGCTCCTCCTCTCCCCGTGCAAAGACTATAGGGCAACTTTCACGGATTCAGAGAATAAGAGCTTAGGAAGCTGGCAACCCAATGACCAAAGGAACAAGGAACGCTAGCTGGGTAAGGGCTCCTCAGCCTTAGAAAGGGATACAACAGAGATCTGAGAAGCACAAGAAGAGCTGTTTTCACCTCTCCTTGAGCAAGGACTAGGAGCACCAGAAGAAACTTGCAGGTTCAAAACAAACAAAACAAGCTCTCTCTTTACCCAGAGTGTCTCTAAGCCATGGGCCTCTTCAACAGAGGGTCTGTGGCTGCTAAGAGCTCATAAGAGCTCTCTTTTTCGTTTAAAAAAAAAAAAAACCTGGATTTTTTTGCTGAGAGCATGCCTGCTGAGGCTGTTACGTACAAACACATCGCTTATGGGTGAGGAGGTCCCCGATCTGCAAACCATAGGTGGCTGGAAGAGTATTCTGGAGAAATACCACCGTTTGCCCTGTACTTACACAATTTTCCAGTCACCCACTACGGCCTGCATCAGAGACAGGACCTTGTATTTGGAAAACGTCTGGTCTGCCCTACCACGACCATTACCATGCCCCGACACCCGCTGCCAGCTGCCTTCACACCTCACCCATTGCCCAAGAGACAACACACGCCCTCTTCTCCAGCTTTGGGGAAAACCCGCAGGATTTCAGGCAACCGTGAGATGTCACGTGAAGCACGAAGACGGACCAGAGTTTAACGGGGATAGATGCTGGCAGCTCGAAGGGACAGGCGAGGCTACGGTTGCATAAGCCAGCGCTGGAGTCTCTGGCACAGGAGGTAGGTGCTTCGCTCAGCGCAGAAGAGTTTAAAGAGAGACGTGTAAGGTCGGCTGCCTGTCAGCCCTGCACAGCTGAGTCACGCAAGTTTAAAGTGCCCAAAGCAGGATAAGATCTCGGCACGGCCACGCGTGCGCTCGTTCCTTCAGCACAAGGTTTGGAAAACGACAGAAAAGCACAAGTGAAAGCAGAGCGGAGCAATTAGCTAATTAGAGGAGCTGACTAATCAGCTAATTTAGAAAGGTTTTTCATTATTATTCACAGAGAAAGAATTCTGGAGAGCTTTGGTGTGGAGCGAGGAGCAGCCCACCGGGCAGAGGTAACGGGAGCCGTGCCTAACGCCGAGAGCGGTCGGAACCGGAGCGGGCGAGAGCCTCCGCGCCTCCTCCAGCTGCCTGGTTCTGTGCTGCCAAGGATGGGACCAGCCCCACTCGCCCTCCTTCTGCAAAGGACCTTCCCCTGCTGATCCCTCTTCTTCTGGGGATGGGGAGAGCGGAGGGCCTTCTCTGTTGGGGCTGGAATTGGCCCATGGGGATTTATTCACCTGGGACTCAACGGCTGTATTTAGCCTTCCCCTAAACACTCCCTGGGCCGCTCAGACAACTCAAGCGATGAAACGGTGCTGTATAACGAATGGCCGGGGTGGAACAAAGCTGCTGCTTTCCCCTTCTTCGAAAGATCGCTCAGCTCAGCGAGGGAAACGTCAGGAAAGATATTTAAGCCGGGAAGGGAAGCAGAGAACATGGATTCCCAACCCACAGCTCCTGCCAGCCTCTCCTTCCTTTCCCCATTCCCTTCCCCTCCAACGTCCTTGCACATCTCCAGCAGCAACACCACACTGCTGCCGTTACGGTCAGGACGGATATTCGAACAGCCTTAGATCAATATTTGTGCAAAGGGAAAGCTCGCGCATCGCAGGGCTACAAATTAACCTCCCGTCCCATATTCACACTGGCACGCAGGACCTGCAGGAGCAGCGCGTTCCCCTGGGGAAAAGTGGGACATACATTTCATAACAGGAAAAAAATAAGAATAATAATAGATCCAACCCCAGCTCATGCACCTTTTTACATTTCTCCCTCAGGTTAGGGGGGAAAAAATAGCTTTTCTTAATTAGCATCCTAACCTTTTCTAAACAGGTTCAAGGGTGTCTTGGCAGACTTGGGAAGTGGTGTGAAAGCAGCACTGAATAACAGCGGCAGAATTAGTCAGGTGTAAAAGGATCTTGCTTTTTTTTTTTTTTTCTCCTCACAGGGAGATGATTAGGGTACTAGTAATGAGAGATATGAAGAACTTCCAAGGTTGCAGATACCTTTTTGTTAAAGCAAAACATCACCTAGAAATTGTGTGCTTGGGGTGGAAAGCACTGCTTGCAGAGGAACCCCTGGCTGGGCCGGTGCGCAGAAAACGTTTGATCCGCAAGTCCCAGATGAGCCGCTATGGTCCTCACCAGCTGAACGTAGCCCACTGGCCTGTCCGTACCGCCCACGGCAATGAGGTTCACGTTCAAACCAGCCCCTGCTCCTCGTGGTTGGGTCTCCTCGCCCGGCCAGCCGCGTGGGTCACTCCAGACCCAGCCAGAGCAGGAGGCAGCACGGGGCAGCGTGGACACGTGGGGAGGTCAGGGTTTGAACGCAGCTTCCAGCCCCAGCTAACGGAGACGTGGGTCCACCAGCACAACGGACCGGCTTTGCCTGGTCCACCTAGCCCCGGCTCTGCACGATGCTAGCAGGTCCCACCAGTGGCACGGGCCACAAAGCCTGAAGCATATTTCAGAAGGCTCTCATCTCGCCTCTCCGAATCGCCCCTCCGCTCCTGCGGGGTGAACGGGCCGGCGTCGTGCAAGGCTTGCTGCCCCAACGCTAGAAGAACGTGGTGGTTTCCAGTGTTGGCTTTTCTACCCAGCCTTGCTCTGACAGCCTCCTGAAAGGAGCTGGAGGTTTCCCTCGCTTCTCCTGCCGAGCCAGTGCTGCAGTCACCAGACACCAGCCTCCCAGCCGTTGCCCTAGTTGGATGCAGCCAACACGTGGATCCGTGCCATTTGTCCTTCCTTTTCCAGCCTTGCAGCACAACGGTGGGACAGCACGGGCAGGCTTGCGTTACGGCTGCTCACCACGTGGAAAAGGAGCAATTGCCAAATTCACCCCGGGAGGAAAATGAGCAAAGGCATTTACACAAATAGTAGGGTTTTGGCTCCATCAGTCTGCGAGGCTAGACACTCAACAACGCTGGCTCCTGCTTTTTCTTCATGTTATTTGCCATATTTAGCCTTCTCTCATTCCACCTTGCTGTTGCACAGAGCAAGGAGGGAACGGCATTTGACCAGCAAGAGAACAGACGAGACGAATTTGCTCGCTGAAAAATGAAACGCGGTTTTCCTCCTGCTCAGCCTCCTTCTGGGTCTCGTTTCTGGTTTTCAGAAGGGAGATTCTCCCTTTCCCTACCTCTCCTCTGAATCCAAGGAAACCGTTTTGTTTGGACGGGAAACTAAATTTCAAAAAAAACAATAATACTTCTGTCCGTCCATGGAATTTGCAGTCAGAAAGGTGCCGATTAATCTACGTTACAATGAAATTAGCCTAATGCTAAAACAACAGGAGGGGGACAAGGGAGAGATCAGCCTATAATGTCCTCATTAGCTAGTGCTGCTCCTCGCAAGCCTTCCATCGTACAAAGGTAGCTGTCTGGTTGCACTTCATTAGCACTGGGGTTAATTACAGCAAAGGAGGCAGGTAGATGGGCTGTTCCCCCATCCTTGCTGCTGTTCCTTGCCCACCGCTCCTGGATGGAAGACGTTCCCCTTGACTCCTGTCGCTCCCCGATTTGTAATGGCACGACAGGTAGAACAGGACCCATTTTTCAAAATGAATAGGTGCGAGCAGTGTCTTCCCTGGAGCCAGGGGTAGAGCTCAGCGACAGCGGGACAGCTCTTTTTGTCCTTGCTTTCTCCTCGGCTTTCGTGAGACTTTGCCCCATCTCCATCCTGCGCTGCCCCCACGATAGGATCTTGCTCTCGCCCGCAGCCCCTCTGCTCGCTGGCAGCCTCTCAGATCCCCTCTGACGTTCTCCTCTTCTCCTTTTGCTGGTTCCAGCTGCTTATTTTTATTGTTAAGTTTTGCTTTTAATTTTTTTGACCCCACTGATGTCAGGTCAGATTGTCTGCCAGCACAACATCAGCTCGCCAGCAGATGAAGGACAGCTCGCAGTGAACAAGGGGAAAACTCAAAATAAAAACAAAATCCCTGAGAGAACTGAGACCTTTTCCCAGAGAGGCTCACGGGTCTTCCTCCAGAAATGCCGCTGGCCTGGGAGGTAGCAGGATTCAGACCCAGGGTGACAGAGGCAGGAATGACTTCAGTGGGGGGGGATGTTGTCTGCGGAGGGGCTGGGTGTATCTACCTGGGCAGGTGAATTATGCACAAAACCCAGGCACGTGGAGGTTACATGGATTTGTGCTTTTGAAAGTGCTCTCCAGCACCGGCTGGCATTCCCTCCTCCTTCCAGGCTGAGGGAAGGTGACCGTGCTCTTCACCAGGACCACATGGAGCAGGGGTGGGATGGGAGCAGGCACATGGACCTGCACTGGCGATTGCAAGATGCTAGCAGGCTATGCATGGACAACTCTAAACCCATCCTTTCCTTCACCCCTTCCCTGAGCTCGCCCAAGGCTAGAGACAGATTCCTGGGCGAGGTGCAGCTTTGCCCTGCCTCAGTCCCAAACCCCTGCAGCCCTCATAAAGGAGACACGGGGCAGGCAGCCTCCCTTGGCACCAGAGATGCAGGGGCTGAAACAGTGCTGGAAATACCCTCCTGCCTGGAAATTCAAAGTGCTCTCCTTAGGGGCTGGCTGGGGAGACAGGACCCCAGCCAGAGTCAGGGATGGAGATCTGCTCGGTGGGGACCCGCACGTGAGCCGGCATCTCCCACAGTCCGGCCACACATTATGGGACTGGAAAGCACCGGACTGCGGAGCTGCAGGAGAGCTATTAAACGAAAGCTGCACAGCGAAACCGCGAATCAAATCTATTCCCGCTGAAGCTTTAAAAGCCCTTATGGATCGCCCAGCTATTCTGCACGTGAACGGGGAGAACCCTTGCTAGCTCGCGTCGCTCTTCCTCGAGACATAGGAGAGGCTGCAAATTCAGCAGGAACAAGCTAGCGGAGTTTTTGGGACCCAAAGGCTATATGTTTTGCTCTCTGAACGCCCGGTCACCAGAAGGCCGTGAGCACCTTTCCGGATCCAAGCACCTCACACGCCAGCACCGCCGAGTCATTCGCCTGCAAATTAGCTCGGCCGCTGCAATCGCTTTTGCTGCTCGCCAGCCCCACGCTCCGCACACAAACCGGGTGCCCCCGCCGCGGGTACCGCACCAGCCCCGCGCCGCTCGGCCGCCGCATCCCACGTGCTCCCCTCCCTCCTGTTAATTAGCAACCGTTTCTCTGCTCCCTTTAATTACGCGGGGTGGGGACAGGAGTAGGGAGATGAAGATCAAAAGCCGGGAGCTCCCGTCTCATTCTTAATTTGGGCAGCGTCTTTGGGCTAAGCGCTGTTTTCCTTGTGGTTTTTCCAGGGATGGAGGTTGGGATGCCAAGGCTGGGTTCGGAGGGGAGGGCAAGCTCCAAGCAGGAGACTTTCACTCCTCGGCCGTCAAGACGCGACTTGACGAGGAATTTGGGTGTTGTCCCGGCTCCGCGTGCGGGCACCGCGGGAAGGATTGCTACCGCTGCACGGCCAACCTGGCGGCCCCAGTACTCGCAGCCAGCCCGGGGCTAAATGATCAGTTTTTGTGGGGATGGGGCAGCTCTGCCAAAGCTTTAATGCAGCGAACACACTAGTTATGGGAAAACAGAGGCAAATGTGGGAAAATAAACCAGCCGGCGATTTAAGAAAGGGCGGCCTTAGCTATAGGTAGGAGTGAATACACATAATGTCACCTTTTATGTGCAGGAGCCCTCCACTGAGCAGTGGGGCTTTTGGAGGCGGGGAAACATATCCTGGGGTGCCCAAGCCCCAGAGCCGTAATTCCCCTTCCTTCCTCCTCCGTCCCTTGCCAAATATCTTGCCTCATCAGGACTTAGGCTGGGCAAAGCCAGGAAATTCACAGGGCGAAATGCCTCTGTAGCTGCTATCCAAAGGTTTCACCTAGCACAAAAACACGATCGGATGGGGCATTTCCTTGACCCGACCTCAGCAAACTGCACGGAGCTCCACCTCGTCCCAAATATTTGCACCTTAGGGCTGGAGTCTCGGTAGTCGCAAGGGTGTAACAGGGCGATGCTCTTGTTTTATCAAGGTTTGCCCTCTGACGAAAGATGCCTTAAAGCCTCCCTGTCCCACACGTCGTATTGCATTTTCTATCCTTATCGTGCCCACCTGTAGCACGCCCCAAGTACTCTGCATACTATTTCAATAACTTTTTGGTGCTTTTTCTTTTTTTTTTTTTAAACTAGGTCATCATTTCATGCCAGAAGAGAGAGCTCCAGTGCTCTAACCAATACAATATTTCCTCGAAATAAGGAAACTTAGAGTATTAACAAAATGAGCCTGTCTGCTATGAAGACACACCTCACAGCCAGCTCGCGTGGGACAGGTAACAGTAGCTAAAATTAAAGAAAATGAACAAACTCATAATCTAAGATTAAGGTCTGTGCAATGCCAGCGTGTTGTCTTATAACTGGGTGTCAGAAGGCAGAGGACTCTTAATTAACTTTCTATTGACGAAACAAAGCACATAGAGAGGAACCTTGCTAATCTGTTTTGTGCTAATCAGCGCACATTATTAATTTGCTGAAAAAGAGCCGTCCTCTTCCCACTGCAACACAAGTTTAATAGGGCTGGAGTGCGGTTTCGCATTACCCAGGCTCCGCTCTTTTGAGGACATCTGTCGCAGTGCATTTCCTAGCGCATTACGAAGCTTCGGCATAAATAATTTAAGCCAAACTCCAGTTGTTAAAATAAATGAGCAAAGTATCTTCGGTGATTAATTACCCTTCCTTCCTCCCCATCTCTTCTAAAAGCGCAGCCGCACGTGCCACAACCCAGCAGAACAGTGAGGTCTGCTCCTGCAGCTGAGGATGCCCTGAAACGCAGGGAAACGTAGGGAACCCTGTGAAATCGGAGACGGGAGAACGACTGCCGCACATCGCTACATCCACTTCTCTTGCAGAAGCCGCAGCTCTTCGAGAGAAACAGAAAGCTGCCACGACCGCTATTTTGTTTTTTCCCTCAGGTGCTCTTCGCCTTCCTAACGACAGCCCCACAGAGCAGCGAAGCTGGAGAAGACGGACTGCTGACCCAGGCAGACAGGAGGGGGCCTGGGGAAACGCACGGCCAGGCAGCCACCGCGCGTGCACACAGGCTGGGAGAACGTGGAAATTCCCATCGCGCCAAAGCGAGCGTGATGGATGGCACTCCCATCCCCGGCCTTCGCCTCCAGCCGCCTCTCCTGGCCTGTTTCTATCTCCCCCTCTCTAGTTCCTGTTTTTACAGAAAGGGGGGTCTTAACTGTTCTTTCGCTGGATTTAAGTTATTCTCCTCGTTTTTGGGTGCCGAAACCTGCTCCAGAAGGCGGCCAGAAGTCCCGCTCTCCACCCTGCCCACCTCTATCCTCAGCTTGCGCTTTTCTCCATGGAAGCACGTCCTCCAAAACCCAGTGTGGGGATGCCCCCAAAACCAGCCCGAGCTGGGCGTGGGGGGCTCGGGGTGGGGGTCCTGTCACATCCCTGAGCTCCCACAAGGTGGCAGGTCTCCATAATTGTTTTATCTGCTGCCATCCGAACCGCAGAAGCCCACCAGCCACCCCTTGGCTCTGCCAGGCAGGATGCTGAGCCCCCAGTGAGCCATTTCCCGAACACGCAAACGGTCTTCTGCGCAGGCAGACTTCATCCTTTGCAAGATCAGTATGTCCGTACAAAGCAAAAAAAGAAGCAGCAATAAAAGTAGGACAACGCACGGCCAAATAATGGCTCCTTGTGCATCCTGGGCGACTGCAGCGTTCAGAGCAGCCACGTGGCAAAGCAGGAGCATGCTGGAGAGCTACGAGACTGGGAGGGAGCAGAGAGACAGTTCAACGGGGTTCAGAAGCTGGGGAGGAGATTTAGAGATTACGCCAGATCAAAGGATAATTATTCTGTTGTATTTCCCTATCTGCATCACTGGACCGGTTATGCGAGAACATGAGCAGCTGCACTGGTTTTCTAGTTTCTGAGCATGCCTGGTGCAAAGACAACATTACTAAAACCGGAGCAATAAGTGCCAATCTCTCAGCCGACCTGCTCGCTAAGTGTGTATTCAGGAGCACGAGAAGCAAAGCCTGTGAGACCCGGAGATTTAGTTTGCGAGACCCGGAGATTTAGTTTGCGAGACCCGGAGATTTAGTCTGCAAATGCCTCCCCCAGTATCCGTGTGCTCGCTGACTCCTGAGGTGTCGGGGAGCACCGCCACAGGGCTGAACACACACACACACACACACACACACAGCCCAGAATGAAACAGTTTACTGCTCAGAGTCTGGCGTCTCGACATCATTGCCACCAACCCTACCAGGACTCAGGTTGGCTCCCCGCTTAACCTGTGTCAGGAAAAGCCTCTCATCCCATCCAAAGCGTCTCTGGCTGGCAGAGGAATGAGTCCCAGCACGAGCCAACGCCCTCACTCACATGTGGTCACCCCAGCCCCGCTTGCCAAAATCCCCACCGCCAAGTGGGGATGGGGAGCGGAGGCAGGATTTGCCTCTTCGTTCAGCCTACAGTCGACGGCCCAGATAGGTTTCTGGTTGCCTCTGGCTGCTGGGAGGCTGCTCCCAGGCAGCTGGGGCGAAATCCTGCCCCTCGCAGCCCACGCACCTCCCCGGAGCTCCGGCATCTCCCAGGGCTCCTCCCTCCCTGCCAGATGGGGGTGAGCGGCACCCCAGCACCGCTTGCTGGTCCCCTTGGGAAGGCAGCAAGAACGCCTTGCCCTCAACAGCGAGCGCTTTGAAGTGCCGGCATCCGCTAAGAAACCCCCTCTGGGAAGGTGATTTCCCAACACCGAGCGCAGATCCTCCCATTAAAAGGGACGATAGGTATCAGACTACCTCGGAGGACCTTGGCCATAGCTCCTACCTCTTTGGCACCTGCAATACAGGGGTGAGTCCTGGTAGGGATGAGCATCAACGCGTAGGCGTGCAGAAGCTCTCCCAACGTGCAGCTGGCTTCCCAGTGCTCTGCTGGCCACCAGCGCTGCCACCAGCTCCACCTCAGCGCTTCAAGCCTGGTCCTCAGGGACCCCGGCCACCAGGACCCTTCCCTTCCCCAGGAAAGGAGACCTCCCCAGGAGGAAGAGGATGCACGTGGACATGCTCCCAGCTCTGACAAAGCTCTCTCTTGCCAAGGCTGACCACAGGCTTTGGTGGTCCCCCCATCAGCTTTTGGGGCTCCCCTTCTTTCTCCTCCCATCACCAGAGCCAGCTGCCTGCTCTCAACACCGTATCAATACCACGGTTAATTTACAGGGCAATAAAAGTTAATTAATGCCATAGTTACAAAGCCATTACAATGTAATTATTGTTTAATTGGATTATAACTTATGCAATTTCCGACAAAGTGCTTATTGCTTATGTAATAAAACAGAAGATATTTTAAAAGTGATTAATTGCCACAGTGCCAAGCAGCCAGCGCAGGGATGGGGACTGTGAAGACCCCATAAAGCGTTTTTTCTCCCCAAACCCAGCACCACAGACTCCTCAGTTTCCTGATGGCGTTTCCTTGGCATTTTGAGCTGCCTTCAGAGCAGCATCACCTCCAGCTGCAGCCTGCGACACAGCCACCCGAATCTGCTCACCTGGATGAATACCAGCAGGGCTGCAGACCTCCAAGCATGCTGCTTTCAGAGAGGCTGCCTTGCTCTCCACTTCCAGCAGCAAACCATGACAGCTGCCAGCACCAAATCAGGAGGAAAAAGCATCAGTTGAAAGAGGAATTCTCCAGTTCCCGCCCCTAGGCCTCCCTCTCCCACTTTCTCCTTCCCTAAGAAAAGGGAAAATTAAGGAAAACCCCTCTGAAGCAGCAGAATATCGAGCCGGGAGGCTGCTCACCCAGCTGCCCTTTCGTGTTGGATGAGCCTCATCAGCCGTCACCCGCGTGCCTTGCCTCGTCCCCCGGGCACGGAGCGGGCTTTGGGAGCGGAAAGGGCAACCCAGGCAGACGAGCACCTGGGGCTACAGATGGCTCTAGTGCAGAGCCGGACCTGAAAATATCGAGGAGGAACGAACTCACTCCTGATAATATATGTGGGAGTCAGCACCTGTGCAGCACAGCCGGGCCCGCTGAGCATCCCTGAATGCTGCGCGCCGGAAATGAAGGGGGACGAGCAGCAGCAAAGCGGCCAAATTCTGCGCCCAAAGAGCTGAGCGCGCCCTGCTTGCGAGCATCGAGTGCCCGGACAAGCTCTGCATGCTGCTTTGTGCTCTTGAGAGCAGTGAATTACCAAAAAAAAAAAAAAAAGGAAAATCATTTTTATGATTAATATTGCTGCTGGGATAATTACTGTTATTACTCCTATTATTACTGTTTGGATAGGGGCTTGTCATGATTCATTTGGGGAGGAAAGTCACAGCCTGCTCATGGGAAAAGGGCTAAATGTGCTTGAGGCCATTCCTTGCATGACTCAGGGCCCTTTCTTATTTGATTTTTGCGATGAATGAGTATCAGACCACCCTCTGCAGCATCACTCCATCCCCTTGCACACAGCGTCCAGAGCCTTCTTGCCCCCCAAAACCCTCTGCTTCACGCACAGCCCATATGACCCACAGGAGCAAGATGCCATCCTGCTCTCGAGGCTCCTACGGGAAAGGAAGCTGCTTTAAAAACGCAAGGGAGCATTGAGAAAATGCAGCTGCTTTGAATTCCAGCAATTAAAAGTTTGACCGGAGGGGGAGGGAAGCAGGGAAGCATTTGAATTTCTCTCACACTCGCTTTGTTTACTTCTACAAGTTCTTTTCCACATTTTTAGGATGCTGTATTGTTATCTAAATAAACTATGAATCTGCCTTGCCTTTTTTTTTTTTAATTGATTTATGGGGAACTTTCAGCTTCCTGCTCTGAAGTTAAAAAAAAACAACAACAACAATAATAATAATCAACCTACAACCTGCGAACTGCCTGAGTTTTTGACACGACGCAACTTCCAGCTCCTGCTGGGCTGCAGGGACCGCAGCGGATGAAGACCTCAGAAGTGAAAACTTCGCAGCGCTGCTTTCACGTGGCAGCGTCCCCCCCAGACCGAGACATCTCTTTGTGACATTTCCAGCACTTAAAGAGCATCGGGGGGGGGATTAGGGCTGTTGCTTTTGTGAATGGTATTTAAAGCTTCTTTTCATAACCCTGACCTGGTTTACCCTTTAACGTACGAATCAATCTTCCCTTAAATTGTTTAGCTTCTAGTCAAACACGGGAGCCTTATTGATGTAAATATTATGTTTGCTCACTTTATAATCCAGAACGCTCCGCGGCTGCCTTTGTCTCTCCGCTCCGGGATCATCACACGCGAGGGGGAGAGGGAGGAAACCCACCCCCAGCGGGAGCTGGCTGGAAGGACCACCGCAGGGTGCCCGTGATGCTCAGCGCCGAGCGGAGGGAGAGAAGGTATTGCACAAAACACGCTCCTTTTGGCTAATCCCTGCCAAACGAAGCGCCTGCGCTTGGTTCGTGACTTCTCACCTTCCGCCGGCTCACGCCGCACCCTGTCTTGTAGCGGCTGCTCTCAGCCTCTGGCTCCACAGGTGAGGTTAAGGAGAGCTTGGCTACTGAAAACAGCTTTTTTTTTTTTTTTCCCCCCCTCCTCCCTCTCCCCACTGAGCCAGACTATCCAGTTCGGGCACGATTCCGTGAATAAAAACTTTCTCCCCGACTCTTTCTAGCCCCGGTCCGTGGGCCAGCCACCAAGCTTGAGCTCTGAGCACAGAGCCGTTGCTATTATCCAGGAGCATCTAATAATATTTAATCCTGCTAAGCTCCTGAACATGCTCCTACCTTCTAGCAATGAGACCTGAGGCTTAATTAACAGAGGTTAATTAATAAGCCAGGGAGGGGGAGGAGGAGAAGGAGGGAGGGGCAGCTTTTCAAGAGAACTCGGTTACTTCTCCAACGCTTCAGCCAGCGCCCAATGTGCTGCCGTGGCTCTATTTTTGGGCAGGTTTATAGCCAAATCCTGCTCCCCCGTGCTACGCTCTACCCTGACCTCTTGTCCTCTTCCTCAGAGAGCTGCACGGCGCAAAGCAAAGGACGGGGGTGCGGACATAGGGCCACCAAAAACCCGATCCCCGACAGGTTTGCAGGTGACCTCTGGGACCTTCAAATGGGAGGCAAGCGAGAGGAGAAAGCAGCAGCGCTTTCTCAGGGAGCCAAAGACAAGCCAAAAGAGCAGTTCCGGATGCTTTACGAGTCCCGCTCTTACCGTTCTCTGCCGGGAGCAACGCAGCCGACGGGCCAGCCCGCCCTTCTGGGAGAAACTTTCTCCCTTCCCCACCAGCCAGGCTGGGGGAAGCCACACGCCAGCCCCAAGGCAAAGCCCTTTGTGCCGTGCTGCTCCCCTTGAGGTGCCTGGACCCAGCTCAGGGACTTCCCAGCCCGCCCAGGCCTGGAGAAGAGCCACCGGCTACGGGTCCACGGGGGTCACCCATCACCTGGGCTGAGTCCGCAGCTGCTGTGTGCGGGGAGCTAACCCTGCTGGACGGACAAACGGAGCCGCCTCTTCCAGCCCGCCCAAATTCTGTTCGCTTTAATAAGATAACGAAAGGCTGGGTTTGTGCCAGGGAACAAGAAAAAATGCCACGTTGCCTCCCTGCCGAAGCGCTCGTCCCTCTGACTTTCCAGAGGGTGTCCTTTTTGCACGGCAGTGCCCTCCCACGGGACCAAATCCTCCGGTCCTGCCGGAGGCAGGAATCTCCTGAGGGCAACCTTAAGAAGCCCAGGTCTGCAGCCCCCGTGTTCCAGGCTCCTTGCCAGGCAGCAGGCAGCTGGCTGGCACGCTCTCAGCCTGCAACACCACGTCTGAACCGCCAGCCCGAGCAGAAATTATGTTCAAAACTCCAAATATCTCATTACATCACTCAACAAATATTTCCTATTGAAAGAGGAGCAAGGAAGCCTGAAGAGCAACGCAGACCTAGAAGAGGACCACACTTAAACCATCTCCTGGAAGCTTGCAGACCTAAGAAAAATACTATTTTGCAATAAATGGATCCGGGGAAGAGGCAGGAGGAGCAGGTGGCCAAAGTGCTACAAAAGGGAATGGGTCGTGCAAGGCGGGGGGCACTGGGGCGAGCAATACGAGCAGCGTGGGCTCCACGCAGTAGCTGGCATCAGGGCCAGTCCTGTCCTAAAGTTACCCTGCTCCCATTTTCTTCCTCCAAAACTTCCCTCTTTTTAAAGTAGCCAAAAAAAAGAATAAAGTGGGGGGGAAGGAGGCAAACCACTTCCCCCCACCTCCACCCCAGTAACTGTGCGTGGGGCTGTCTAAGAGCAGACAAGGAATACTGCAGCGCTTCTCTTCATTAGGTTACAGGGACTGCCGAGATGTAATAGCATTAAGGCTGGAGGCACTGTGGGTAATAGCATGCAAATTGCTACAAAGACTTTGGAAAGCAAGGCCGTTGTCTGAGCAATGTGAAAAGGACACAAGTGCTCTTCCGACGTAGTTTTTGTGCCCTGCTTTTCGCGACACCACTGCAGCGGTTAGCAGATAAAGCGCCTTAGTCACCCGGGGCACGCTGGGCTCCGCGTCCATGCAAGTTCTTCCAAATCGTTTTGAAAAGCCCTGAAGAAAAATGGTCTGTGCTTCATTTTCCTCCTGCAGTAGGTACCAGCAGCACCGGTCATTTCTGCAAAGCTCCGGGGACGCTTTGGGGACAAGCAGGAGCCGCTCTGCCATCGCTTGCTCCAAGTTCACGCGTTGGTTTCCCCTTGCCCGCCACCACCCTGGGTGCCAAATAAACCAGGCACCGCGGCTGCTGCAAAGGCGCATCCTCACCCACGTAATACGTTGTGCACCAGCCAAATTTCATAGGGGCAGAAGACCTAAGGAGCTGACAAATCCCAGCCAAGAATTATGGAGGAGTGGGAGAAAAAGGTGAGCTAAGATGGATGAGGAAAGGCAATTTCATGGAGGGACTGAAGGAGGACTGCAAGGTGCCTTGCAGGTGCTCATGAAGACGACCAAAGCACGAAATGGCTGGCGTCACAGGCAAGATGCGGGCAGCAGAGCCTTGCTTTGCTCGACGACTGGAAGCGGGAGCAGTAAATCTGAGGGGCAGCGAGGACAAGCTGGGTGCAGCCAAGGGCACGTCGCTCATCCACGGCCAAAGTGTCAGGTCCGACATCGGGCTCTGCTGCCAGACCTGACAAACCCCTTGAGTCCCCGTCCCCCGCTTTCTTGCCATAACCACCTCTCTATTTGACTGGTCGCATGCAGGAGCGAGCAGATGCTTCCACAGATCTTCCTTTTTGTTCACTGGGTGACAAACCCCCGGATACAAAACCGCGTGTTTCAGGAGCTATTCCTTTTCTCCGTGCCCATATGCAGTTTGTAGGAGAACTGGTCACAGTCTGAGCTGCAAGATCTAATTGCTTTGCTGCGTTTAAATGAAAGAAACACCACGTTGTACGCACACTGCAGGAGCGGGGACCTCAGAGACCTTCACGAACAGCGTATTTCCAATAGCATTACACGATTTCTCCAAACAGACTTTCCAGTCACACTGTTGTGAACAACCCCTTGCAAAACACAACAACGCGACAGCACGAGCTGCATCTTGTTGTGTTGCAAGTTTTTCCCCATCGCCTTCCGCCTGCAACAAATGCTCTCAGAGGGAGCAAAAGTACAACTGATTTTCATCATTGCGACCCTGATTTCCTGGTTCTTAACTATGCGGGCTTAACCTCGCCTGAACTGGGCTTCTGTAAAATTAACAAACAAGAGTGATAAATATCTATGTTTTACCAGCAGACGCTGTGAATTTGAGGTGCTGATTTATTTATTTCAAGCGGTTAGCATCGAGAGGCAACTCCTTGACAGATGAAGACAGGCTGGTCCCAACCAACTTGACAGTGCCATTTTAATAGGATCTCCTCCGGAATCATTAATAAGATCCCCGAAGCTCGCTTGAGCGATTGGCATGCCAGGACTGAAAACATTTATGGAGAGGAACGTCTCTTGCATGCTCTGAGAGACGCTCACTTCTTAACGGGAAACCGGAGGAGCGGGTGGATGCAGGATGCTCTGTGACACCGGGCTGCCTCACGGGGACAACACCGAGGGCAGGAGACGAAGAGGGACCTTCCCGTGCTTCAGCCGGTAACGCGCACCGCCTCTGCGGCGGCGAGGGGGCCACCCCTCTCGCCCCTCCGTGTTTTTTGGTGGGGGACGCCGGTGCGGCCGGGGGGGTCTCGGCTGCGGATCACCTGCCTTCCTGCCCTGCCGCTCCCCCTCCAGGAAAGGGTTTGTGCCTTCAAAGGCGTGCCTTTAAACTCCCCCTAACAGGAGACTCATTTCTCGTGCTGAATGAGATAAAATTCCCACTGTTACCTCATTTCCATCTCAATACTGGTAGGTTATAGATGGCCATTATTTATATATGTGTAAGACAGCCATTTCTTATTCTGCGGGATACAGTAAGAAGAAATATACCCATCCCTCCTGTTCACCTTTTCTGGATTGTCTTTTTTTTTTTTTAATCCCTTACTCAAGTTTGACTGTTGCTGAGAATTTGCAAATAAATAAAGGAGCGAACAGCCCCATAAAAGCTGATTGTTTCCCCCTCCTGCAAAGATTGTCTTTATGAAGAAGATTAAAAATCCTTCCGTGCTGCAGAAGACAAAGGTATCCCTGGGCGAGAATAAGACATAAAAGAGGTTACTACACACATCTCTTGGCTGCGCGGACTGCTAACTCACACTGTCGTCATCCTTCCTTGTCCATCTTTACTCTTTCTTTCCGTTCTCATTAAAGGAAGAGTTAGCTCTGCTGTTGCTGAAGGTAGCTTTGGAAGCAACGAGAGCAAGAATATTTGCTTTCCCAGCCAGCAGCAGCGAGGCCGGCTCCGTGAGGCCATGGGTGAAGGAACCGCGTCTGCTCCAGCCCCACACCCCACTGGTGTTACTGGGGACAGGGACACAGATGTGCTCTGCTCCTCCAGGTTGACAAGAAGCCACCAGGTTCTCCTTACAAAGCAAGGCACAACTTGGGTCAGGTGCAGACTGCAGGGCAAACTCCAGAAGCCGGTGGGTTTTTCTTTCCCTCCCCTCCGAAACTGCTTTGTCAGGACTCATTAGAAGCACGGCAGGTTTTACTGGTACCTGCAGCATCAGCAAAGCAGCTGCTTTTCTTCTCTGCTGACAGCCCGCGCTCAGTTCAGGAGACTTAAAAGACCTCCAGATTCAAAGCCTTGTAATGGCTTTCCTCTCCCTTTCCTTCCTCTTTCCCTCTTTCTCTTTAAAGGCTTTCACTAAATGGAAGAGCATTTTTTTCCCCTGCACGCGGAGCAGAGTGAGGAAGAGATTCTGGTTTTTCAATTTCTTTCTCCCTCAACCCCCTGCAACAAACCCCTCTTGCAGGTAGGCATCAGCAACTTATTTCTTCTTCCAGCAGCACCCTTCCTGCAATAGATGGGGGCACCACCAAGAACCAGCCACCAGAAACGACGATGGCTACTCAGATTTCAAGGGGTGGGAGTTCGATGGACTTCATAAGGAGGAAAAGAAATATATTGATCTGTTCAGGTACAACCACATCCTCCCCCAGGTAACTGCAGCCTCTTCCCTTTCAGAGCCAACATGAAGAGCTTCTCTAGCCCAGCCCTCGAAAAACACTTATTTCTCCATTTCCAGCCAAAAGCAGTTGAAAGAGATGGACAACTTTTCATTTAAAATTGCCAAGCAGGGTAAAATAGAGCCTCGGACAACTTTCTTTATTGCTAAACGGTAGCCAAGCCCATAGCCTAACAGAATTTACATGTTTTCTGCATGATGGGACTTCTTTATTAAGTGCCAGCCTACAAATATGATGTTCTTTGGTATTTTTTTAACATAATGTGGAGGGGAAGGAGAGCTGGAGCTGCAGTCATCCAGAGACCTTGAGTAGGACTGAGTGATTGAAATCACTCAAATTTCCCCTATTATTAAATACAAGAGTGCTCCTGGTTTGTCTCAGAGATGTGGCAAAGAGCTGTAAAGGAAAGAGGCATCCAGTGTCAAAATGCCTGAGGAGGAGGGACTCATACTGGTACTTTTTCCCTTTTTGTCTCTCATCTGCAGCAATTTGAGACCGTGCTCATGTGAAACTGCTCTTTGGCAAGCACCAAGTCAGGCTAAGTTTAAATTCTTAATAGGGTGGTGTGGCAGAGATCAGCCAAGACTCGGGGTGGTGGAGAGGAGGCACTTGCAGGTTTTCTGCATTTGAGGTGGAAGGGCAGAGGCTGATGTGGAGGGAGCACCTTAAGGAACAGAGGAGCGACAGAAGAAGTACAAGCACAAAGAGGAATTCATCCCTTACGCCCACCAACTTCTCCTTTCTGATCAATCTTGAAATGCTGGTGGACTCTGAGCCATGTCTGAACATAGTTTCTGCGTCCGGCATCCAAGAAAGACCTAAAGATCCCCAGAATTACCCCTACTTGCGTACATCAGTGTCCTGTGCTGGGAACTAGAATTAGCCTGTAAACAAGAACCGCGTAGTTGTGAGATCTGGGGATTTCTCTTCCAAGACCTTTTAATTTAGGTGATTCTTTCGAGAGCCAGAGGAAACGCACGCCAGCGGAAGAAACACAATATGCAGGTTGTGAGCGCTCCCCTAGAAGATGAAGGCTTTCACGTCTGCTCTGCCTGATTCTCTCTGGCCCCTTGCATATTTGATTAACCCCAGCTTTCTGTCAGGCAGAGGTCTCAAACACGATCTCCCGCAGCTCGGATGAACGTCCTGTGAATAAGCATTTCCTGCCTGCAAAAGCTCTATAAAACGTGTCCAGCCAGCTTCCTCCCTTTCTTAGCTATAAGTCGTCTTTTAACACTGGCAATGGGCTGAAGCCTCAGCAGAGATGAAAGACCTACTGAAGTTCTGCTGGAGCCCTTTAGGCATCCAAATACTTTCCCAAACCATTCCTAGCCCATTGGGCAATGTCGGGTTTTGTTATTTTTCTGGAGGCTTCACCTTGGAAAATGTCTCATCAAGAGGTCGAACCTGCTCACCGATATAAACCTGGGGAGAAAACATTTTAGAAGTGACATTGGCTTGGAGAGGTATTTGTAATGTGACCTTTGTCAACAGGCCTGCCAAGAGCCTGTGCATCAGACCTGTCCTCTTAAATTCTACCTAGGTACAAAAACAAAAACCAAAAAAGCACAACCGAACACGGTGAAGAAGAGCTGTGAGACTTCTTGAACGCCAAAAAGTCTAGCCCCAACCTCTATGCCAGCTAAGCGCTCACCCCCAGCGATGCCCTGATGGTATTCACAAATGCCAAAGAGAATATAAGGACTCCCCAGTGCATTTTAATTGCCAAGAAATTTTGGGCACACACGTTTTTCCTTGCCAGCTGCACCCCATTTTCACCCTTTGACTGCCTTTGGTGAACACAGACAGGATCTGACGGCACCCATACCCTCGCTGACCTTTATGGCCTTTATTCTCCAGGACCCAAAAAAGCTGGTGTGCCTTTGCCTGGATTCTCACCTTCAGTAAGATCTAATACACATCCACACACACCTTTTTTGTTGTTGTTTGTTTTTCCGCTGGCATGCACACAAACCCACCCTTTCAATCCCCATCATCCCAGAGACATCCCCTCCCTCCACTCCCCTCTGGAAGGATCACAGAAAACCTTCCAGAGAATCCATCCAAGACCTGAGTCACTCTAAAAACGACCTGTAGAGATCATGCAAAACCGCACACAGGGCAACCGTGATCGTTAAAGCATCTAATTATGTACTTCCCATTACTAAGCCTGATTTGATTTAAGCAGCTCCTTGGCTAGCGCTCTGGGACATAACACCATGCTCTGAATCATCCCCGTCCCATCTGCTCCGGTCTCTGCCCTTCCCCGCTCGCAGCGCTGAGCTCCTTGCAGGTAGGATAACAGCATGTGCCAAGCTAAATATTTAATAGGAGTGCTAATAGCTTTGTTAAACGAAGCCGGGGGCGGGCACGGGAGCATCTCCTTGGTTTAGGATGACGGAATCAGGTTTGCGCTAATGGGCAGCCTGGGCGTCCCGGTCCCATGGGGGTTTTGTCCTCGTGCCGCGCTCCCAGGATGCCAACACGAGAGCTACGGGCAGATGGTGCCAGGCTCACGCCCAGCACGGAGTCAGGACCGAACAAAAGCTTGCACCAGCACGGTTGCAGGGGGCGATGCGTGCGCGCCTGTTTCCAGATGAAGGGACCGAGTGCCCCTAGCAAGCGTTCCGCAGAAAAAACCTTCTTGGGATGCTGCTCGGCAAAGTCAAGACAGCAGAGCCTGTGACAGCAAACCCTGCTGTAGAGGCAGCAATCGGGCTCTGAGCAGAAGCTCAGTGGAGCCGAGCCAAAGCTACCCATTTTCACCTTGCTAGGATTTTCCTGACAGTTTGCAAATCCCGCCAACGGGAGATAAAAAACACCCGCCAACGTTTCAGGGCCAGATGGTAGTTTATGTTTATGAAAACTGCAATTTGTTTTCATGGAAACTAGTAAAAGGACTGCAAGCAAACCTGGAAAAACACAGCCCACCCTTTGGGGAAGGGCGCATTTTACGAGCGCGGCCGATCTGCAGCTGACGGAGCATGCTTGGGAGATGGCACGAGACCGCCCCAAAGGTCTGCCTCATCCAAGAGAGCCACAGTGGGATCCAGAGGCCATCAGCTGAAATCCACCCTACATTAGCAAGAAGCGGAAGACAGACCCCGAACGACGTGCTGGCTTGCCAGCTCATCGCCAAACTGCCATTACGTGGAGAGCCAGGGACAGAAGCCACGCTCGTCAGTGGTGGACGGGCCTGAAGAGCAGCTCAGGTCCAGCCAGCAAGAGAGACACGGGGGGGAAAAAAAGAAATCACACAAGGGCTGTCTTACAGCTACGTAACCGCCTTCATTCTCTGCATTTTTTGTCAAGCGGCAGCAGGTAAAAACGGACCAGCGGGTAGGACTTCCCGCTCACCGCTCTCTCCCCAGGGCACTTCCACCTCTGGCTGATCTTTCTCACCAGGTCTCCCCAAAGCCTGCCTCCGTGCCCTGCGGCACGCCATCCGTTTCGGCTGGATAAATCTCAGCCCGATCCCGTGAGAGCAACGCCCGTGGCACAGGCAGCGTAAATCCCGCTGGCTCCGGTGGCCCCGGGCCAGGAGTGACATCAGTTCGCAGAGAAGACTCATAAATTTCATCCAAGTTTTCTTCTGCCGAGTTTTTGCTTTGCTTACAGGGGACCCATACTAGTTCATCGGTCTGACTGCTCCCACGGACACGCATACTGATGTCATAACCTCGTGATCATGGTGACATCACTGACAGGCCAAGCAGGAGAAGGGGCCCTGGCGCTAAGCAAAGGACCTTCTCTCCAGGGAGCAGCAGCAATTTGGCCAGCACAACGCTCCGCACCCGACCGCCCGCAGGAAGCATTCGGAAGGAGGGAAGGATTCACGCTTCTCAGCCCAGATTTATTTTTTGTATTTACTGACCAAGTGAGACCTGGCGAACGTGGTAGGTTTGGACACACGGCTCCCAGGAGCAAGCAGCCGAAGGGAACGACCCTGGTGGCAGCCTCTGAACTCAGCTGTCCCATGAACATCAGCGAGCACATGTAGGTCCTCCTCCTCCTCCTCCCTACACGCAAGGGCTGATTTTTGCACCTCTCAATCACTGCTCTCCCAGCAGGAGAAGCAAGGGTGCTTTGGGGCCGGGTAAGTATTTGCTGGCGCCATTGAGTGCCATCGCGCGGAAGGATGGCAGGGTGGATTTGAGGCTAGTTTAGGATCAGTCTAAGAATAGTCCTCCTCCTCCTCCTCAGGCGTCCCTGCACAGCCCCCCCACCTCGGCACCTGGACGGATAGCTACTGCTGCTGCCTTATTCGAGTGCTGTTACTCAAGGGCCCGGTTTCTTGGCAGCCGGTGTAGAAATCAGAAGACAACCACACCAGAGAGTAGATATTGGGACAGGAAAAACAAAAAGACCTGCATGCCACAGCCCACGATACTCCAGGAGGTACCAGCCGCTGTCTTATGTTACTGGGCGGTAGGAAAGGGCAGGAAGGGGACGTAATTCTGCTCTAACTTGCTCCATCATCAGTTTTCATTAAAATATTCTTCTGCCACATCTTTGTAATTTTTCATTTTGGAGGCAAATTTATTAAAGGTGTACTTCAGCCTGATTAAATAATGTGGCATTAGCAAATAGAGCTTTTTTTTTTTTAATCTCAGCACACCAAAAAAAAAAAAAAAGAAAGAAATTGCTGTAATACAAATAGCTATTTAATACTATAACAGAAGGGGGAAAAATTCCATTCTTCATAGGCTCACGACACCCATTTGTTATCTTCCCTTGGCCCCACCACCACAAATCATGCTGGAGCCTTGAAGCAAAAATAGCACAAATGTAAAGCAATATAATGTCATCTGTTTTCCGAGATATGTAATAATACGTTTTGCACACAAACAAACCTTCCTAGCACACCAGCGGGGCCCCTCCCTAAGCCTCCCTGCGCGGCTCTTAACTTCTCAGACTCATTTCAGGGCTATTTCCAGGACAGAGATGGCTTTGAAAATGAGGCTGGAAAAGGTTTTCCACCTTAGTTTTGTTTTGATTTCTGCCACGCAGCAAGAAAGGGCAGGCGCTGTGTTCTGACATCCAGGACTTGCCTTCATTGCCTTGTCATTACAGGTGCACCTTGCCTTTGCTCCCTCCCAGTCTCCCCCAAGTCTACCTTAGCTAGTTTTAGACGAAAAATAGTGCTTGGCTGATTTCTTTCCCATCAGCCCTGCTACAACATTTGGCTAATTCCAGGGCTGCGAACGCACAAGCATTACTTAAGCTCTATTGGACAACCCGTGTCGAACACAGCTCCCTCCTTCCCTTCCGTCAACTTTAAAACCAACCGTGCTCGTGGGATGATAAGGAAGGTGGGCCCTCAGAGGCACCCAGGTCTTCTCCTCCCTCTTTCTTAGCTCATGTGGGCACGTCCACTTCCCCACCCCTCCAAGGACCACGGGAGCTTCCTGGCCCTAAAGCCACCCTGCTGCTGCCATCCGGGAAGGACACCGAGGTCCTCCGGTCGGCAGCAACCACAGCAGCAGGAGGTGGTGCCTGGCTTGGGGGCTGAGAGGTCTCCAAGCCTTTACTGCCAGGAGTAGGAAAAATGTCTGCACGAAGCAAGGGAAGAAGTTTTTTGGACTGGGATTTCTCCAGCTGGCTGCCAGAGCCAGCCCGTGACTCTCTTCTGCCAGCAGCTAGAGGAAAGAAGCAGGCTCTGACATCTCCAGAGCTCCTCACCTGCAGCAGCAAGGAAAACCTCGGTGGGCACCTCCCACTGGGAGGCAGACTCAAAAAAAGGGACATAAATGGAAGACGTTGCACCCTCTTCAGACGCGCATCACCCTCCGTTTTTCTCATGGACCACCCGTTTTCTCACGAGGCGCAGAGCCGAATCGCCGCACGGCATCGCCGTTGGGGGGACACAACCACCAAGCACTTGCTTGACTCTGGTTACCGCAGACCCCGCCGGGCGAGGACGCAGACCAAGCCACAATGCCTTGGGAAGCGTTAAACCCAGCTTTGAAAGGTAAAGGCGTCTCCACGCTCTTTATGTGTTGCAACCCAACGCTGAAAGCTGAACGTGCTTTTAAACAACACTAACGATCACTCATCAGCTATCTGGAAGCTTTCCATAGCAGCTTTGGACTACTGGATAGCGCTCAAGTTGATGAAAGCTTGCCAAGTTCTGGGCACTTGGCTCGCATAAGAAATGTTTAGTGCTTCAGGGTAGACTCGGCACAGCTTTCGAGCCTTTCTAGTCCCGCAACATTTAAACAAAAATAACCCTTTTCTCCCCTCTTCCTCCCAGCCACCATGTCCCTAGGTTTAATAGCGGAGGAGGCGCCGATACGTGTGGTTTTGGCACATTTCAGCAACACTTTTTAATGGTGTTGGTCCCCAAGTATTGCAATGTTACTGCATTGGTCACGCATCTGCCTGAATTTGGGGGATATTCTCTAAACCTCACAAGTTCTCTCCTCCTGTAACTCTCTTAATTTATTGGATATTCTCTTCCCGAAAGATTCACCAGCCCGTAGTAGTTTTTGAGCCATTTCTTTACGTTCCCTTTACCCTTCCCCCAAAGGTCCCATTTGCTCGCGTTTGTGCGCAGCTGGCTCCTCACAGGTCATCCCCAGGGGTGCCACGCTCCCCTTCCCAGCAGGTCTGCTCTGCGCCGGTGACTTCGGACACGGCCATCTGACCGCGCTCCCCGACGAACGCAACGTGACACGGCCAAACACAAGGTGCCCCAGAGACAATGCTGCACCTGACAAGACACCGCCCTCCATCCAGCAGCGATCTCACCCTGTCTCGTCCCATCGAGGCCACCCTGAGCCAGACGACCCAAGCCACTTATTCATGACAAGGACTTTGGTCTCACCTGGCGGGGAACAGGCAGGAGTACAAACACCCTGGGGAAAAGTTCACTTCTTCCCGCTGCCCAGTCTTTTCTTCTGCCTCCAGCCCCTGTTGCCAAAGGAGCTACTGCCAGAGCCCCGATCAGTTTCATAACGGAAGCCACAGATTGCTCGGCTATCTGAAATTACACGCTTTGCCACCAGTCATCAGATTTGCCAAAAACGTCTCATGCAAGAGTGTCAGACACACACCCGACTTAACCTTTTTCCCCCCCCCCAGCTTTGTTTTCACCCTCTTGCCACTCCTGGGATGGATGCACAATCCCTCGCTTCTCCTCCACCCTTTGCAGGATCCCGTCCCATCCTACGAGTCCTGCTGGGGGTGCATGGAGGAGGGAAAACCAGGCCCAGCATCGACTCTCTCCATCCGGAAGGCAGCAGAGGGGCCAGCAGCAGCAGAAGCATAAATGCCCCTGCCATTTCTTTGCAAAGACTCAGGACGGGGGGAAAGCAGAAGGAAAGAGAAAAAGAAGCCTGGCAATGGTAGGGAAGAGCTTCAGAAATGGAGAAAAACCACTGTCAGGGCCGGTCTCAGAGCGGGTGAGGGATGATGGAGATCTCAGAGTAGGAAGCGACCTGCTAACGACCAGCTCTCGCTCAGCACCCATTGCTGCCTCAGGAACGGGCATGCCGAGTAAGCCAAAAACCTTTGCACGTTAAATACCACACCTTTCCTTGCACATCCAGTGCTAGAAGAGAGCTAATAATAGCTTATTATTAAGGAAAAAAAAAGTACCAGGATGACACTTTTTTTTTCCCCCCTGAACCAAAGGATTCAAACAAATCCAAGAAAGAGAAGTCAGCGCTGCTTCTTCTCTTTGGAGACAGAGACCTGACACCTCCCACACCTCCTCCCTGCACCAGAAAAACCCAGCACCCTTCTGGCTCCCATGAATAACGCTCCAATGCTTTCCCCTCCCCAAGGGGCTCGGCTGCAAGCAGGGCATAAACATCATGTAGCTGCGGGCAGCCTCAGCTGCGAGTGCATCTCTCGGGCACGTTCCCTGTGTTGCTTGTTCCCTGATCAGGAAAAAAATAAAAAAAACCTTTTTCCAAGCAGTACAAAACTGATTAGAGAGAAGCATGAGAAAGAGCGGTGGAAAGTGGCAAACGATAAAACCAGGGAGCAAGCAACAGCTCCTGGGGACAAAAAAAAAAAAGCTGATGCTTTCAAGATTAATCACTAATGACAAATAATTGTGGCTGTGGAATGCCAACAAAAAGGCAGAATGGAAACAAGAAACGGACAGAAAAACCAGGCATTAGGTCTGATGGTGAATTTAAGGCCATCAACTCATAATTGCAGCCATTACAGCCAGTATTTTCAAGTGAGCCCAGCAATAGGAAGAGCTGCTGGATGTGGTGCCCTTATGAAAAAATTTGGCTGTTAGTTAGGGCCCTAAGAACTCAGTGCTAGCAGCCCTTCAGAGCCATAGGCTGTCTCGCTCTGCGCCATGCATCAGAATTGCCGGGTTTTGGTCTAATTCTGGAATATTTACAGATGATGGAAGCAGAAGGACCACAGCTGAACATCCAGCAAGACATGTGCATCTCAGATCTCAAATCCACAGCACATGGAGGGACTGAAACCAGACGGACAGGGTAAGGCAGACACCAGGCAACCTGGCAAGCCTTTGCTCCTCGCCGAGATAAATCAAAGCAGGCGAGACGCGTGACAGGGAAGCATGGGATCGCTTGTTTTCTCCTAGCCGAGCCATGGTCTTCATCTTCTTTTCCTGGTAGGAAATCTCACCCGAGCTTCTGCACAGCATTTTATCCACCTAACCTCACACTGGCTTGAAACGCAGAGGCTCTTCCAGCCCCTTGCCGAGCGTGCATCCTACGCGTACCGGTCGCCTTGCAGGAGAGCAAGTGTCGGGACACCGGAGGTGTCCCTCTCTTGGCCACCCGTTGGCGGAATGACCAACGCCAAGCGGCTTTGGGGCCTTTTGCTTCCCCACCAACCTATCCCCCACTTCAAGTGGAAGCACACCCGGTTATTTCAGTTATTTTCCCTGTGCTTGGAGCGTACTGAAATAACCCGGCTACCAAAACACACGCGCATGGTGCCCAGATAAAAACGCTTCGACTCGCAACCTGCGAACATCCGATACCGCGGTGAGGAAGGGGAGGGGGGGGGATTAGGGCAGGACGCTGTTCCCACCGTCGCTTTTTTCATCATAATCCTATTTTGACACGTGCCCACCAGATGTTGCCCATATCACACTCAGTACAGCCAGATGGCTTCAGAGTCTCTTCCCATCATGTATCGTCGGCTCCCGATAATCCACCCTCTGCCACCGATATAGAACAGCCCCCGGAGCGGAACAAGGTGCCCGCAGTAATTGCGTGTACCGAGACAGCTGCACACGCAGCCCCACCGAATGTTTCTCGTTGCAAAACCCATTGCTTGCAGATCCTGGAGGAAGACCTCCCTCCCCAGCAGCAGGCCCGCGAGGCCGTTAAACCTCGTAATTACTACAGCAGATGACCAGCACATCACTACAACTCAGCGACCAGCACCCGCACAAGAAGGTCGCCTGCTGGAGCCCTGCCGCCAGATTCATTACCAAAGCATTTCCATGGGCTTCGGGATTTGAAGACTCATCACAGCCTGATCCTACAGCAAAAAAAAAAAAAAAAGATAGATACTTTGAGCCAAACGATAAAAAAAAAAACAAAACGTAGGAAGAGTTTAATCAGCGACAAGGGCCAGCACGCTGAGGGTGGCTATCGGACGCCCCGAGTACGTCGGGAGGCAGCAGACACCAGAAGTGCCTCCAGCTGCCTTGGAGATGCAGCGAAGCCCTGAGCGTGGTCGGCTGCGCGGTGCGGGGAAGGGCAGGAGAGGAAGCGATTTTAGGGAGCAAGCAAACTAGAAACAGCGGCTCAGAGCTGGAGGGCTTATTCCTGGCAGGTGAGCGGCACTGTTACCAGCCGGAACGTCTCCCTGCTGCCCCGTGTCTCTCCCCGACGTCCAGTCGCAGCCCTCAGCTGCACCAGCCCCCAGCCCTTCCCCGTCGGACCGTCGGGAGGGCACGAAGCTGTGGTTCAAGCGGAGGTCAGGGATTTTGGCCTCGGAGGGGACGAACCTGCCAGCCACCACCGGGATCTGGGACAACCGGGTCCCATCATCAGCTGCTGGTCCCCACACCGGGCTCGGAGCCAGGGCAGGCAGCCTTGCCCAGGGTGACGGGGACAGCTGCGGGGCTGAGAGGGCACAGGGTGTCCATTGAGATAATTGACTGCTCAACTAATTAAAATTCCGGCCCTTTCGCAAAGGCTGCTAATTGGGGCTGGGACCTGCCCAGAGAGACAGGAGCCCGCATGGAGCGGGAGGGATAAAAGTCTGAAAGGACCCGGGACCCCCATAGGGGCCAGCGGAGCCGAGAGCTGTTTTGTCCAGCTGATAACGAGTCGCCAAATTACTTTTGACAAGCGAGGGGGACTGGAAATAATGGGGGTCTGTGAAAAGCCCTGAGTGCAGACGAGGGGATGCATGAGATAATGAGGAGGCAAAGCCCTCGCACGGCCTGAGGCTTCCCACTGCCGCCGAGGTGGCGGGGACGAGGAGGACACGCAGGACCGGGGCAAGATCTGGCATGGAAATGCCGTCCTCAGCAAAAAAAACCTCAAGATGCCTCCATCTCGTATCCCTTCCACAGTGACGCAGCATCCAGATCTGGAGTACGTACGAACACGTGCATCCTGGTTTATTCCTACTCGGAAATTAGCCTACTTTTTCACGTTGACATCCTCTGTCTAGGACGTGGTTGGTAATTTGAGTTCTTAGCCAGAACTCCATGTGAACATGGAGCTGACATCAAGTTTCCCACTTTTTGATGAGATTTCACATCTCTCTGTCAAAAAAAAAAAAAAAATAGACACTAGTGCATTGCTCCATAACTTGGCAATGGCTTTTGGGTCATTTCTTCCAGACAGAAAGCAAACACCCAAGTTACAGGGGTTTGCTCTGCCTCATACACAGCCAGACCAGGTGGGCTGCTCTCCTGAACAACCTCCCCAGCAACTCCTGCCTGCATTTTCCCCTCCAGAAACTCAGCTTTTCCCCAGGGATGGGATTTCCCCTGGAGGCCAGCCTCGCACCCTGCTGCTTTCCAGGGCACCTCACTCCCCCTCCGCAGAGGTTTCTGCTCTGCCAGGGTCCAAAAGGAGGAGACAGACACCCACTTCCAGCCAGGAGCACCACTTCAGAGATTTTTCAAACACAGCAAAGAAAAACATTACTTTAACCCCTCCGTGGCTGTAGGGCGGGGAGCTGTCGGATGCACCAGACCTGTATCCGACAGGGGACCTTCTCCCCTTAGCTCCCACCCAGCTGCTTTCAAAACAGATATCAGGGACCTCAGGAGGGGCTGACACACCAGCTTCCCCCCCATTTCAAGTAATGCAAAATATAAAACTCTTATTTCAGTGTCATCCCCCCCCTCCAACACTTTTCTAAAGCTGGATCATCTTCCCCTCAGCTGAGCTCTCAGATGGGCACTACGCAAGCCACAGTCTCCGTTTAAAAGTCTTGCGGGAAACCTACAGAGCAGGTTGCCTTTTTATCTTTAATTTCTTTTCTTCTTTGAAAGACAGATTCCCAAAGCTACCTGGAAAACAGAAACCTGACTCCCTGTGGTTTCAGCCCTGCTCTCCCCTGAAGGCAACGGGAAGCATTACCAGTGCGACGAGCCCACAGCCGTGACTTGCCAGATCTCACCAACAAAACACCAGCGGTTCGTGACACAGAAGCCAGTGAAGCTCTCCTGGGCCAGACCCCCACGCTGCAGCCACCCTGTGCCGACAGCGAGTCCCACCAGCATCACACAGAGACCAGGGCACGCACCAGGGCAGACAGGTACGGGTGCTGCGCTGTGTTCTGCGCCTTCCCTGCAGCTGCAGGGAACAGCTCGAGCACAGGGGAGGGGAAAACCAAAGCAGTCAGGGCCTCCGATCTGCCTCTGCGTTTTTCCTTAACAGTTTGGGGTCAAGCCTGATCCCGGCAGGGTCAGCTCTTTTACACTCCAACACGCCAAAGCCAAAGGAGACAGCCCCCTCGCCGCAGGAGCCCGGCCGCAGGCAGCCCTTGCGGAATAAGAGGGTCAGGCATCCCAGCAGCATCACACCCCAAAATTTCAAAGGGAGGTACAGAGACAGGAAAGCTGCACACGCTGCCCCATTACTCTGCCCAGCTAATGCGACCAGAGCACAGTGCTGCGCGCGGCAAAAGAGAAATAAGACCTAAAACAGGAAGATGTCAAGCTTTTTTCCTCCCCCCACAAATGCAAGCTCCATTACACAAGGCAAAAGGTGCGTATTAACCGTAATAAAAGAGAAGCTTTTACAGAGATGAATTCGTCTGTCCCCTCCTCGCTAAAGCGGAGGTTATAAATTGTGACTGATCGTGTGTGTTTTGGGAAGCAAAGGCAGAGCACACGCTCCCGGGAGAAGCGAATCGGGGAGATAGATCAGAAAGTTCCCCAGGCAGAAGACCTGGGAGACGGACGTACACGACGCTTCTGGCATCATCCTGGCTGCCACCCTGCAGGGGCAGAAAGCCTCCTCTTCCTCCCCTGTTCCGACAGCTCCCTTAAACCACGGGCTCCCCGCACAGATCTGCGGTGAGGACGAGCACGAAGCCCGTTTGCGATTACTGCACCAGGAGAAGCGATGAAGACAACATTACGGTGGCTATACTTGCTTTCACGCCTTGGCCTCGCCGTGAATATCTCAGCACTCCAATTTCACCGGCAAAGCCATTCAAGACGAGCGGATCTCGGAGCAGCGAGTTTGAACAAAGATAATCATTTTTATCTTGCCTCTTTCAAGTTCCTGTAACAAAAACCTGTTCCTGCCTGGACAAGGAACAGACCCGCCTGCCGCCGTCAAACTTCAAATACTTCTGATTGACCTCACCAAGTAAAATAGGCACCATTAAACTGTTCTAAGAATAATTCACAGAAATCATGAGTCACTATCTGATTTAGGCAGAAAGGACTAAAATGATTAAATTATTCGCTATGAATTATTCACTGAGGTCTGATAATCACGCTGTAGTTAGCAATCGCTGCGTAGATGGCTCATTATGAGGAAGCTGCTGTCGTGCGGTTAACATTTCGCCAAAATTTTTGTTATTGCATGTCATATATAACGAAGCAGAAACACTGGTGACCATCAGAGCGGTGTTAAGCGCGGAGGGAACGCGCTGCTATTCCTCGCCAATTCTGAAGCAGCCCTTTGGGGTGAAGCACCAGTCCTAGCATCACCTCCAGTTTCAGAGCAGACCAGGATGGGGTCCTCAGACACAGCTCCACAAGCACATCCCAGACCCAGGCCAGATTCTGGTGTGTCCCACGGGCTCCCCAAGCTGTCCGCCCATGGCTCAGAGGTTTCGGACTCCTCCGAGAGACCCTCCAAGCCCAAAGCAATGTGCCAACATGATGATTATAAACTCTGCATCTCATGGTTGATGTCCGTGGTGCGAGTGGGTAGGACAGAGAGGAACTTGTACGACCAGGGAGGCACCAGGGACATTCCTGTGTCTCCGTGGGACTTCATGGCACAGGGCAGGGGCTGCAGGACTGCCGCCGCTGTTTTATTACTAATAACCGTCATCCCGTCCTCTGTTTCAGACACTGCATTTCATGGACACGGGCAATAGATTTAATGCCAAAGCCTTTCAGCTGGCCATCTGTCACAAGAAGCGGGCATGGCTCAGGGCAGAAAAAGTCTATGCAAGCGCAACCCGGAGGCTGGGCTGGCAAAAAAAATGTAATGAAGAAAGCTTTGGCAGCAAAGAAAAAAAGCAGTGTATCAGAGGGAGGCTGAGAACTGTAGATAAAAAAAGAATAAGGCAACGGAGTCGCTCTGAGGAGTGAAAACATTTGCTCTGCTTTGCAAGGATTCATGTAAACATGCCATGTGTGCCAGTGGGCAGAGACCCAAATCCAGAGTTTCTTTTGGAGTTGGGATCCCCCAAAATAAGCAGTCACGTTTCCAGGCTGCCCTGTTCGCAGGTCTCACTTAAGGCTCTGCTTGGGTTCGCTGCAAAACAGGAAAGCAGTCCGCACTCCTGCCCCAGCAGGGCTTGCTGCAGTCCACTCGCCCCTGGCACCGTGATTCTCAAGCCTGCGGCGAAGTCTGGCGTGCCCGCAAGTGCCCGGCGCTTCCACTCTAAACGCCCATCTGATGAAAGCCAGCACCCGGTGGAAAAAGATTATTTTTTCCTTCCCAATTGCAGTGCAGAGGGTTAAACATCCAATGCTTCCAAAGGGCACCGGCGCGCACACTTCCTGCCGCGCGGATGCTGATAACCGAGCGCTAATGGAATAAACCACACGGCTGCTTGAACCAAGGCCTGCCCTGCCTCGCTTCGCGCGGTCACCCTCTTCGGACGCTCGCAGCCACGGGGCCAGGCGGTTGCGCTGTGAACAGACGTGGAAGCCTGGCATCCAGGAAGGCTTACAGCTTAGCTACTCACGGGGCGGAAAAAGCCGGTTCTTCAGCCCGCCTTGGACGTGCTGCCTCGTAGTTTCGCTTTTACGAGCTTTTCTACTGGAAAAAGTAGGCAGCAGTCACTCCCATTCCACACCCCCGGCAGATGCCGCCCTGCGCAAGCATCCCCACACCTCCACCACCCGCGCTGCCTCCCCCATCCCTCCCTCTCCAGCGGTGCCCGGCCAGGAGCACTCGCAGCGCTCCCGGCACCGATGTGCCCTCCGTCGCAGCATAATACTGCTTTCTCTTTTTCTCTGCTTTTCTAGTAATTCCTATCATTTTATTCGCTTCCTTTGCCACTGTCAAGTCGGTTCTCATTTTCATCCGGCTACCCATCATAAGCACAAGACCCCATTGGCGAGCGGTAATAGCCAGTGCAGAGCCTGTTACCGCCTATATAAAATTAGGATTGCCTTCTCCCACGTGAAGGCAGCACAGGGAAGTGGAGGGGCTTGCTCAAAACCGGGCCACACTTCTGCCCCCTCCCTAGGCTACCCCAAAGTTCCCCCCCTCTGCCCCTCAGGGGGCACGGGGCTTCCATACTCTTCAAGGGCTGCACTACTGCGCGTCCCATTCCTGCCCAAAACCCCTCTCCGCACAGACGTTTCTGGCTCTCAAGGATGGAGTCGCCTATAGCACTGTGTTTTAAGACATTTCTTCGACATTTATGCCTGCCCTCCCCCTTTTTTCCAGGACAGCATTGATTACAGCGGGTAATTGTTTTCTAATTGGCCTGCAGCTGCTTATCTATCTTAGATAATTAAAGTGAGGAAGAAGAAATAGGAAAACGGAACTTTATTCTTAAGTAGCTGCCTATTGACTGCCTCGATCAATAGGGAGGTCGCTCTGGGCAGACGCGCAAGCAGGAAGCATCCCTGACTGAAACACGCACTCCGACAAAGCCAGCGGGATGCCGCGTGCGTCCAAGCGGGCGTGAGAGGCTGGGCTTCTTCCAGCTCCCCGTTTACTTCTTACGAAGCCACGGCCTCGACAAACTTGGTCCGGCAACACCAGACTCAACTTCACAGTGGAGGACACCACCCAACCATCAGCCTTTGGTCATGAGGCAGCAGCAGAAGCTCGTGGCTTGGATGTCAGAGCACGCCGCAGACCAAGTTATCTGCTCTGGCAGAGCAAGCACAGACTTGGTATCTTCAAGATCTCCACTCCCCCGTCAAGTTGGATTGAAACCGGACAACAAGACTATTGACCGCTCAACCACGGGTCTAGGAAATCATTAGAAGGCGTGGAGCCAGACCGCAGCGCAACTGGAAGGGGTCACGCAGAGGAAACTCGGAGCGGCTGGACTGAGGTGGCAGAAGGTGTTAGACCTGACTCAGCCGGCCAGAAGTCCACCTGAACAGCCAGCACACACCTTGGAGGGGGCCACTAAAAGCCACACACGAGGCAAACACGAGGCAATACATCCCCCACCAGCTCTGAAAGCCTCTAGAAATAGGGCAGGCAACTCCTGAACTTCAGCACATGGGTTCTGAGCAAAGTGGAGAAATTAGGGGGGTGGAAACCACCTACTGCAGAAACCGTGGCTGAGATGCCTTTGTCCTGCCGAAGGCGTTCAGGATATCATCGCCTCCACAAAGCAGTATACAGTCCCTCCACAAATAATGGAGAAAAACACGCCCTTCTGGATACAAGCTGACCTTCTCCTAAGGTACACATCAAAACCGGACCAGAAAAATCTCACCCCGGATGCACCCATTTCTGATCTCCGCCTATGGAGGGATCTCGGCTGGCCAGCTCGGGTCAACAGCAAAGACCTGCGAAGTGACACAAGATGAAAGCCCTCTCCAGGCAGGGCAAGGGATTCTGCTGAAGCTTAAGCATGGGTTAAGCTGCCTACATCAGCCTCCCCTGCCCAATTTCTGTGGGCATCACCCAGGCAGACCTCAGCACAGCAATATCAAGATGACACACGGCAACCGAGAGGCGGCTTTCAACCTGCTACTTCCGAAGCTCACCTAGTAGACTAAGGAAGTCCCAGCCAGCCAGCCACCAACAAACCCAAAATTAAACTCTCTAAGCACATATCACAACAAATATTCAGCACCTCAGCAAAGTACTTTTTAAATAAATCATATTTTCCCCTCCCTGCAAATCACACTGGAAATGCTCCAAGCAGGAACCTTCTTTGTGTCTGTGCATGTAAAACTTCCAAGTACAGGCTAATTTAGTTTAATTATGGATTTACTTCACTGGCCGCGCTGTTAATGCCAATGACGGACAATATTTGCAGCCAAGGGAACGAGGGAGAAGCAAACCAAGCTTTTCCATGTTCTCACCCCTCCCAAACCGCATCTCCGCGTCCCCTTCCATTCAGAACTTTGCGTGGAGGAACACTGCAAAGATAACCCGCTCTCTATTTGTGCAATTTATTAGATAATCTCTTTCTAATCGAGAACTAATTAAAGGAAGTGAATGCTTGGTTGGAAACGGGGATTAAAACGTGGATAATTATCATAAACGCTACATTTGTTGTTCCAGGCTGGCCTGTTCTCCTCCCCTCCCCTCTCCCTTTCCCCCCCACTTCCCCTCCCAGGCTGCTCCTGATAATGCTCAGACTGTCTCAGAGGGGGTTTGCTTTCACAATCAATTATTTTCTTTTTGTCTCTCTAGCTAATGTTTCATTTGTGTGAGAACATTAGCGAGAACTATTTTCTTCTCCTTGTAAATTCATTCCGACGACAATGACAGAAGGTGGGGAGGTGGCAGCTGTAGGAAAAAAACAGGAACATTAAACCGAAGCTTATAAATTATTTCATCTTCTCCAGACAATCCAGATCTGTCACCACTCTGCGCGCGAGGGGATTTTTTTTGGCCAGGAGCTCCTCATAGGCACAAGACATTGATGTATGTGGGAGCCTGATGGGAGAGCTTTCGCTGCGCAGCTTCTGCCTGCTCTCCTGCTGCCTTCCCAGCGAGGACCATGCTCAGGGGCTCTCTCTGGGCACTATAGCTGGGTCACAGACCACAGGTAAAAATTTAGTTTGGTCAGTCCTGTTTGGCTAACGCACGTTTTTAAGCCAGTATCCGTGCAGGCCCAGTCAGGACCACTTCTTGATCAAAGATGGCAAGAAGCAGGAGGTGGCTCATGTCAAGCCGCACCACCTCCCCAGCGCTTTTTTTTTTTGGCAGTGGGTTTCTACAAAACACATTGGACAATTTTGCACTCCGGATTTTTTTTTTTTTTTTTTTTTTTTGAATTGGCGGAAAACAAAGGAGTAAAAAACCGCAGAAAGAATTTTTTTTTTNNNCCTCCTTTTCTTCTGAGGAGGGGGAAGGTGTTTCCTGCCTAACCTGTATCTGGCAGGTCACAGTCCCACCTGATGGCACATCACAAACCATCCCTCAGTCTCAGAGCAAGCTTTCAGCTGAGGGATGCCTCGGGGGATGAGACAGCCCTCAGCTGGGAAAACACAGGGGCCTTTGAAACACCATCATTCGGTTTAAGTGGTTTTGCTTTTGGTAGTCCTCCCCTCAGCCACGTGAAGAAGTGATGCTCAGCTCCCGCTGGTTAGGGGTTGGGCGCGCTCCAGGGAGGGCACAAAGAGGTTTCCTTGTTCCACGTCAGCGCCTGCTCTCGCACCACCGTCGCCATCAGTGATTCTCCTCGTTAGACGGGGACAGAGAGGCGGCCCCTTGACGAAGCGCCCAGCTTTTGGTGCTGATCCGCTCCACCAGTTCGGGAAAGCAGCTCTGGCTGGACGCCAGGCTCCGCTCCGACAGGAGTCGCATCACGCCAAGCACGGACTTCGCTGCTTCCCGGGATGGGGGCAGAGAGCTTCCATTTGCATCCATCCAGGAGAGGAGCTCTCTGTGCAAACGCGCGAGGCGTTAACGCGTTGTTATTCCCGAAAAATTCAGAGTGCCGCATTTCAAAGGGATACGAAGTGTATAAACGTCTGGGCTCGTGTATCTTTCTCCGCATCCCTTCTGCCTTGAAGTAAGGTCTCGCTCCCTAAGAATCCTCGGATGAAATGAAAAGCAACCTGGCTGGCGATATATATAAAAGATGACATATCCAGAAATCCCAGACTTCAAAGGGGCAGCTTTCAGCTCATGACTATCCACTTCCTCCAGCCCTCAAGGCTAGTGTCATAATTTTAAAGCCACAGGAATCATTTCATCTCTCCAAATGGCAGCTCGGTGGTCTAGCACGCTTCTGGATGTCAAAAAAGCATGCACTGCCACCAGCAATATTCTGCAGGGGTTAGCCTTTGAAAGGACAGATTGAGGTGAAACAATCAAAAGACTCAGTGGCAGGAGGAGGAGGAGAAGAAGAAAAGGATATTTAAAAGGACAACTGCATGCTGAGGGACTTTGAGCTTAGCACCACGCCGCCGAGCGCGGGGCTGGTGGCCTTGCAAGAGGAGCACGTCCCCAGGGTCAGGGCCAGCACAGGTCTCCCCACATTCCCCAGCGGCGAGGGAAAGCCTTCCTCCTCCTGCTCCTCCTCCTCCCGTGCGGGCTGTGAGTACCAGCCTTCACCCGGGACAGGAGAGGCTGCCAAGATAAGTAATTGGACACCTGCTGGTGAGAACTCTTAATTAGAGGCTTTTCGGCAACTAAATGCTTATATGGAGTTAACGTATTTACTTTGATGTATACGCACTGCAATAAAAGAGCACCCTTCCCATGCTCCAGCAATTAAAACAAACAAACAGACCCACCACCTCCCACGGACGGGCTCAGAGCAGACCTGCTGCTCTTCCCTCCCCACGTCCCACGCGGCCCCGGGGGCAGCCAGAGGGGACCCCGGAGCATCCCCCGAGGGGCACAGACCCGCAGGGGTGGGACGGCGAAGCACCTCGGGCGATGCCGCTGGAGCAGGGTGGGCTCAGCAGGCGGAAGTTTTTCCCCGTTCGGCCTGCAAGTCAATAAACCGAGCACAGCGTTCCTGTTGCAGACTGGGAGAAACACCTCTTCCGAAGCGGGCCGCTGAGCTGGGCGCTGGCGGCGGTTTCTGGACAGACTGAAGATGCTGCGGCACCGCAGTTTAACAGACGGAGTATTTATTCCTATGTGGGAGAAGCACTCCATTATCTGGTTTATTAATTGTTAGTTAAGTAACGGGAAGGTGCCCTGAGCAGGAGATGAGCCCTCGTCGGTTGTTATTAGCTTAGAAACCAGCAGAAATAAAATAACTGGAGACAAACGATCACAAGTGCTGCCCCACGTACCGCAGACCGACCGATCTGCTCGGAGGGGAATTCAGAGCGCTCTCGGGGGGAGCAGAGGAGAGATGGCAACAGTCGGTCCAATTTTTTTTTTTTTTTTTTTAAATGAAAAGATTTCATCATCTTTCATTTTGAACATCACTTTTCATGGCTGGGATCACATGGATATTCATGGCTGAGAGGGTATCCCTGCTACTGCAGGAAAACTCAATTTATTAGTCTGTCACTGAGAAAGCAAGACAGGCTTTGCATTGGTAGCACAATGCCACATGAAATAGGTGTGGTGGGTTTTTTGTTTGTTTGTGTTGTAAAGACAACATGCAGCTGCAGACAGTCTGACCCACTCGCTGCAGGGCTGTGGTAACCTCAGAAATACAGGCAGCCCTGTTGTCAGCAGAGAGTCTGGAGCAGGGACGGGAGTTTCTATGAAACGAGCTTAACGAGGACCTCGAGCAGTGGTCAAAGAGCCAGCAATGCAAGGATGAGGCAGTCCACCTTGAATTCCAGAGAGGCAGAAACACCCAGGTAGCCCGAACATCGTAACGCCTACGAGGTCTAAATACACAAACTCCAGCTACTTGCTCAACATCTGCAGCCGTTTCCCCAAAACATACCTTCCAGCAGTGGCCATATATTCCCAACTGGCTGGTTCCCACTGTCTAGACAAGGCTTTGAGCAGGTTGCCGAGCCAGGCAGACTATTCCTGTCCATGCAAGGCTCAGCAACAGGGAGGAATAGGAGGCTCCTACCCCTGCAGAGGGGAAGGTCTTGGACCTGGGGGGCAAGAGCAGGGTGCCCACAGGGGACCAGCAGAAGCCACCGTGCACAGCACGCTACCCAGATGCGGTCACCTCAGCAGACCCTTTGACATTTGGTTTCCTACAACCTGTGGCTCTCTAGTTTAACACAATGCTCTCTTCAAAATAAAATTTAAAAAAAAAGAAGAAAAAAGAAGAAAAGTCACTGATCTTGAAAACCAGAAATAAAAGTCTCAGCTTCAAGCCCTGAGTGCAAAACAGTCTGAACGGGTCACGCGTTGCTCACTGCGTTAACCGACACTTCCGCCCTTACGTGCCATTACGCCAAGGTTATTTCCTATTTCACTAGACCCAGCCCCAGCTTACTCCTTCCCTGATAGCTTACAACAGTTTAAAAGAAAAAAAAAAAAGAAAAAAAAAGAAAAAAACTGGGGGGGAATGCTTATTCACACACTCCATTTTGGGACCAAACACCAGAGCTTATAGAAGAGTCAGTGACCTCTGAAGAATTAATTGAGTTTATTCCAGCCTCAGCAGCAGGTGCAAAGCTCGCCCTCCCAGCTAAGAAGCCCCACTCGTGCTGCAGAGCCTTTGAAAGAGATTTTACAAGAGCTGTGCCACTTCCCAAGCCTTAGCTCTTCAGGTAAGCATACCTCGCTCAACGCTTCATTTCACCCCCTTCTAGAAACACAGCAATAAACACCATTTCATCCGCATCCTGTGGCGGAGCACCCTAGATCTGAGCTCACTCCCAAAAGTATTTGTTTGTGAAAGAAAAGCCAGCCAGCCCTAGAGGACTCCAAAAACGCTGCATCCAGCTCAGCCTCTGAACTCCTATGCGCATCTCACGTCAAAACAGAAGAGGAGACGAGAAACTTCTTAACAGAGCAGCAGCCCTCTGAGAAACCAATTAGCTCAAATCTGCTCCCGCAATCACAGCGTATTTCTTACCTGATATCCCAAGTTCTCGAGGTCCCTCTGAGTTCAGCTTCCAGAATAAATGAGAAAGCTTCGCACAAAAAGGCTCCCAGGGAAGAGCAGCTCGCTCCTGCTTTTGTGGGTTCTTGCAGCTACAGTTCACAGGTGGGCTAACTATCACAGCCCAATTAGGCTCCCTAACAAGGTCCTTTCATTTAAGTGGATCCAGGTGTGCCTTTCAATTTCTTAAGGTGCTTCCTTTGCAGCATCTTCCTAGAGAGGGCATTTTGCTGTTAAATTGCTTATCAGTTGAAGAATGCTTTACAAACGATGTCTTTTCCTGCACCCGTCCTGTAACTGGGAGGCCACACAACTGGTTTGAAAGACCCAGCGTGCCAAAGGGAGCTCTCTGTTCGTTGGTGCTACCTAACGCCTCAGAGCTAGGTGAGGTTCGGGTGGTACGAAAGGAGACAGAAGTGCCAGAGAGGAGCTTTTCCTCACGTTGCACCTTCGTGTGGATAATCTGAGGTATTACTTCATCACTGGGCTCTCCCATGGAGAGTCTTCCTCCTCCAGCCCTCCTCTGCCCTCCCTGAGGAGGACGTGCACTCGCAGACCGGTGAACCTGCACCTCGGGCTGATGCTCTTGGCAGCTGCCCTGTGAACCCACCGCTTACTTGGTGTCGAGCCGCCCCCGGTGCTTGCCCTGCTTCAGCTAGTTACCCCACGTGGGCTCTCATCTTGTGCACGATAACTAGCAGCAGGGGCCAAAAAGGCGTCAGAGATGCCTGCTGCTTCTTAGGGCCTGAAGTTCAGGTGCTCTGCTCCGCAGCACGGTTTGAAGTGCAGTGGGACCTTGCCAAAAAAAGCAGCCAGGAGGAGACAGGCTGGCTGGCTGGCGGAACAGCTTCTTCTCAGAGCCATCATCAGGCGGCTTGGGAGCAGGAGCAGGTCACGGGAATCCCACAGCAGCACTGGAACAGAAGAGCCTGCAAGGACCCATGTCGTCCAAACAAGCCACAGAATGGGAAGAGGTGATGGCCTTCCAGGGTGCATCTCCAGCCTCCGCTTCCTCTAACGTTTCTTACTACGGTGCATCATTTTTGAGAGAAAAGGAGAGAAAGAAATGGCTAGGAAGCCAGAAAAAGGCCCTACTTTCTGGTCTTAAGCCAGTTACCATCTTCAGGGATTAGCTTCAGCTCGGGAGCAAATTGCCCTAAGCCTCCCTGCCGCGGGGCTCTGCTCTGCACCGCTGCAGCTGTCAGCGGGGACGCAGCAAGGGATTAGGGAGACGAAGCTCTATCAAGATCTGCTCCTTGCAGCGATGATGACACCCACCGCAGGAGACGAGCAGCATTTCCAAAGCCTGCTGGCCGGGCAAGATCGTGTCCCTGCAGCAGGACTTGATTTAACAGAGCAGCAAAGAGATGTGCAACGAGGACCACAAAACCCGCTTCTGCTCCCTCAGTCGCCGGCAGAAAGGTCGAGTCCAGAGGTGCAGCCGCCCGCTCCTGCTGACCCAGGCTCCCGTCTGTGCGTTGCACAGGATCTGCCGGTGCGGCACTTCGAGGGCAGGGCTGGCTGCGGGTTTACTGTCTGCTTCCCCTCTCACCTCCTCATACATCTTGCCTTGCGCTCCAGAGCTTTCAGCCAGGAAGGCTGAAATAACACCAGCAGCGCGCTCGCCGGGTGGCCCTTCCCAGACCCCTTCTCTCTGGGTGACCAGCGATGGGGCAGAAACGATGCTGGCCTCCTCCACGGGGGCACACGGCAGTGACGGGGTGGCCACGGGGACCGCGGGAATAACCAAACCACCACCTCCGATCCCGGGGCTGCAGCGTTAAGGGCACAGTCACCGGCGGCTCGTCATTCAGCAAGGCTCGAACACCAAACCCCATCGTGCACTAAAACTTCAAGACTCAAACAAAAAAGGTCAGAGCTTGCCCCCATGAGAGTCCAAGGCACTAGAAAAGGATGTAAGCAAAATATGCTGGGGCTCCTGGACTCGGACGGAAGGAAAGAGGAAGAGAATTAATGGAAATCTGACTGCTAATGCCCCACACTGCTTTCTTCTCATCCTAAGAATGGACAAGATTCTAAAAAAATGGGTGGAAACAATCAGCAGTAAACATCTGAAAGTCCAGATTTCAACTTGGGTTTATCTTTTCTTCTCAATTTCTACATCAGAGAAAGCTTTGCTTTATATACTAACACTTTTTTTTTTTTTTCCCTTTGGCTTGGCAATGAATAAAGGCTTGACTCCTACATCAAACCCTCCAGAGTCCCGTCAGTAAAGCCACTGCCAAGGTTACCTCGTGACTTATGGTCCGTGGGGGAAATGGATTGTAGCATGGTAGAAATCACGAAAAAATATTTCTTACTTGTGGGCTCAGGAGGTTCAAGGGAGGGACTAGAGGACGTGGTGTCTTTCGGCTCTCTCCAGCTCCAAAAAGGCACGAGCCAGGACCAGCTGAAGTCTTGTTCTCACGAGCAGCTCGGAAGCGGCAGTAAGAGGGACACTGCCGCTGCCTCCCGGCCCGGGGCTGCCTCCCTGCAGGCAGGAGGGATGGTGAGGGTGCTCCCCAACCCGTTCCAGCGCCAAGTCCAACCGACCGGGAGGGCTGCTGCGGCAGACGGGGAGCGCTCCCATCCCTGCCCCAGCTTCGGAGGAGCGGTGGCACGTGGAGCAGCCACCAGACACCGGCTGTTTGTGCCCCGGTGGTTCCTGGGGGGGGGGTTCATCCCCTGAATGTCCTGCACATCAGGTTTGCTTCCCATCTTCCGCTCCTTTGCTGGCTTGCGGGTCCTCCTCGTGTCACCCCAACATTGTTTCTGCAGCGCACGGAGGACAAGCTATAGCTCGTGATCTGCTCAGAACAAAAAATCAGCAACTTCAAAGTGCTGCGAATAAACCGGCATTCCTCTGCCCTGTGCAAGCACAACCAGCCCCACAGCGGAGGGCTGCAACGAGCAGCGCTGGCCGTCGCAGTCCAGCATCCCATCGGGAAGTATTTTCAGCCACAAGCACCATCACCCCAGTTAACCAGCTGGGAAAACAGGCCGAGGAACAAATCGCTGTGGGGACAGAGGTCCCGTCCTAGCCCAGAGAGATCCCTCGAAGAGGCGGCGGCAGCACATCGGCACAGGTCAAAGGGGCGGAGAAGGGAGGAAGACTTAAATCACAGCTGCTCTCCCCCATCTCTGCTCTGAAGCCAGAGATTTATCCAGAACAAAGCGGGAGTGGAGAAAAAAACAGACTTCAGATACAAGTATTTATTTGCAGGTGCTAAATGATTTCTTGATTAATTCTGCAACCTGCTGCTTACTCATCTCTAGCCATCGCTGCTCAGCGTTTAGCAGAGACTATATTTTAGCTCAACAAAGAGAACTTTCAGGCTGAAATTTGCCTGATGTGGGCAGCAGGGCAGTAATTGGTTTGAAAAACAAAACATTGAGAAAGAACACGAAACTAATCTGAAACCCTTTTAGCTAGAAAAAGGCTGGTTTACCATCAGCAGATGTCTAAACTTCTCCAGACCTAATAAAGAAGCATCATCGGTACAGCATGTTAAGTGCAAGCATTAGTTTAAAAGGAAAAAAAAAAAAAAGAAAAAAAAATAACCCGCATATAAATATAGATACAGATAGATAGGTACAACTCCAGGCTCTCAAATTGCAGGCTTTCAAATCCCTCTATTTTACAGTGAGATATCATCAAAATTAACATGACAATATATCATTACAGGAAAGGAATGGCTATCACATCCTTATACTGGCAGCCCAAGTGTCCAAACAGAATTTTAATACAGTATCCTTCAGCAAATTGTCTTCCAAAGCCATTAGAGTTGCCATTTACTCCAAGGAGCGCACCAAGAAATATGTGGCAGATCCAACATTTTTGGAGGCATTAATAACATAAACAGCGTAAAACGATAAATCAGACTCTTGCCTACCAGAAAAAGGCCCGGGCAGCCGGGTACAGAAAGCAGTGACGTACTGAAATCCTGGGTGTTTCAAGGAGAAAGCAGGCGAGGGCTTCTGAGCAGCACTCTTTAGTTTACTCGTGATTTACTGCGTGGTATGGGGCTCCCCTTGTCAGCCTGGGACAAACTTTATTCAGAAAAAGAAGAGTCCCGAGGTCTGTATTACCGCTTCCCTTCTAAATACAGCAGGAAAAAATAACCAGGTCTGTGACAATTTAATTATTACCCTCCTAACGTGGCTGCCCCATTCCAACCCCTTCAGGGAGCCCATGGTCCAGGGTGGGCTAAGACCCCACAACTCGGCCAAGACCTACTGGGAAGCCAGCAGCACCTCTGCAGGGCAGCACCCGCCCTCCGTACATCCCCTTCTTTCAAGAAAAAGCAGCCAAAAAACCCCAGAAGACTGAACCTCGGCTCAGAAATTCCAGTAACGTGAATACGAAAAGAGCTTTCAAATCTTTTACTAACACCCTGGAGTCCCTTTTTGCCTCGTGTCGGGGATGCCGGAGCACTTCGAGGCGCGACGGCCCGCAGGCAGCAGGCACGGTGCGTTTGCCAGCGAGGAGGGGGCACGGGGAGTCCTCCGGCAACATAAGTCAGTTTAGATGGTGCTGGCTTACAGGTCCCTTCGTTTAAATTGATTAATAATGACACATTTAAATGGATAACATAAATTAATTTCTGAATTGCACCATTAGTAAGTAATTAATTTCTTTGCTCTGTGAAACTAAGATATCACTGTTATCTAAAGCTATAAAGAGAAGAAATGCTGAATGAGGACTCCATTAATGTAAAAATTGATTTTTCCATTTACCCTCTTCCGAG
>VXAL01010878.1:39318-155805 GCA_013399475.1 Chauna torquata | reverse complement strand
TTTTTTTTTTTTTTTTACCCCTCCCCTCCCTCCAATGCATTTATTTTTCAAGTGGCTGGGGGTGGGGAGAGTAACCTAATTTATACTTCCAGCGGTAATCAAAAGATCATGCACGCTCATTTCAACCAAATGATGTCATTATGAAGGCTGTTAAAGCCGGGGTTGCCTTGGAAACACAAAATACTGATAGTTGAGGTTGGACATCTGAGTTCTCTGCAGGCACAGGAATGAGGAAATGGCGTGGCCCCGGCAGACCTGGCCTGACTGGTCGCGCTGGGATGCTCACCCCACGTTACTCGGATGGTCTCCTCGGCACTTGTCACGCTACCGTGACATTTTTCCCGTTCCTCCCACCACCTGCCCTAATCTGTTACTGTTATGGAGCCAGCAGCAGAGAACTCACGCGGTCAAAAGGCAGGCAGAAGCGACGAGGCGCGGGGTAGGAGCTGCGTGCGAGCTGAAGTCCGCGCGCTGCCCTCCACCACTTGGCTCCGCTCCGCACTGCAACCCAAAAACGACACCGCTGTCTCTGCCGCCCTCGTGTCGAAGCCCACGACGGAGATTTACAGAGGGCGCAGGGTCTCTGCCGACCAGAGCTAGGATCCAGTCGTACCCAAGGTGTTACATCCTCCTTTCCAAAGCAAGGGACTTGGTGAACAGGTCCAGGGCACGTTCAGCCTCGGTGCAGATCACAACCGTGTGCTCAGCACCCTCTCCGGGGGCAAAGCTGCAACCTAGGAGAGGGTACCCAGTTTTGTTCCAGGTGCCCCAGAGCAAGGGGTTTCTTTGCAAAGATCAGCAACGTCGCTCGCATAGCCCTGCATCCTTCACACGAGGATACTTTGAAGGCTCGCTGTGTATTTTGAACCACGGAGAGCTTCTTAAAAACTTTCTTTCTACTGCTTAAAAAAAAAAAAAAAAACACAAATTTTTCCACACGGTGAATGTTCCCACAGCCATCCTGCCGAGTTGGCTTTAGCAGCTGCTCCCACCACTGTCGTTTGCTTGGGGTGGACAATGAGAAACGGTCTCACCTGACGCAGGTTAGGCAGCAGGTTTTGAGCAGCCCAGCCAACAGAGAGGGATGCAGACGGATGCTATGGTTTTGGGAGAAATCTCTGGGTCTCTTTAGCCAGTTCTGCCACACATGCCAACGAGCGAGGTACTGGGAGAGAAAGCTTTAGGCTAAACTGGAGATGCATCAGTACCTGTGACGCACGGAGCCACATCCGCCTCCATCCTCCCAGAAAGTCGCAGCCCTCCCACTGGGATCTTTCAGCAGCTCCGAATTTCGCAGCTCCTTTTCAGCTTTTTTTTTTTTTTTAACCTACCCTGTCCCTCAAACATTGCGATGCCATCTCTGATCACATCACGCTGAGCTGAATGCCAACGTTAAGGTACGCCTTGAAGAGAAAGGGGCACAGCCTGAACCACGTCTTCAAACGCAGGCACCGTATCCACCATGCTTAAGAAAAGAACAGAGCGAGTTGAATGACTTACAGCAAGTATTTTGGCTGCAACTTTTTTTTTCCCCCTCCTCCTCTTGTTAAAGAGCACAAAAAATGTGCATACAAACAAATCAACAGGAGAAATATATACTACCTGTGCAAAGAAATGAACTCATTTCAGCTTCTCAATTAATATCTGGATCTCCCCCAGTCACTGTTTTTCACTTTGGTGAGTAGGTAATCATGCGATCTTCTTTCTGTTCCCTTACTGAGTAACCTTCCCCTTACAAGCAGGAGTTTCTTTAAAGGTTCACCAATTGAAATTGTTTGTACGGACCGAGAAAATAATAAAAAGAGCATTTCATAACAGTGGCAGGAGTATTTCAGGCATGAGCACTTTGAATATTTATTCGCCCTTTGTGTGAGCAGTCTCAGCAAGAAAAAGTTGGTGCGAATAAAAGGAATCGCAAATACTAGTGAAGTAGCTCAGTAGTTTTCGTTCGTGAGAATATTTGCACAGGCTCCTGGGACAACTATCAGGCGTGGTGATGCAAAATCCCTTGTAGCGTCAAAGCTTTGGACACTCTGAAATCCTCCTTGTCCAATGAAAAAAAAACACCTTTTCCTGAGAGCTGAGGGCCTCAGCTGTTATTTTCTGGCTTGGGAAGCTTGAAGAAGGATTGGAAAAGCCTGGAGAATCCCTCACCGCTGGCAGGGTGGTTACATTTGTCCTGTTTCTGTTCCATAGTGCCTCTCCTCTTCCAGTCACCATCTCTCCCTTGAGCTCAAATGGAGAGAAGAAGTTCAGCTTTCTTCCAAAGTCAAAAAAGGGTGGGAAAAAAGAAATGGCCAAGCAGCCAATGCTACCAGAGACGCGGGAAAGTGAGGGACTCGCAGGCAAAAGCTGCTCGAGGAGCAAGTCGTGGCAGAACTTTGTACCGCCGGGCTGGGTTAAACAACAGCCCATCTGGGAGCGAAATGGGAACAAACTGCTAAGGAGCAGAGCCAAAACATCCTTCTGCACAGTAGAGAGAAAGCGGGACAAAAGTATCCGCTGAGTTTTTGGGGCTCAGCAATAAAAGCACTAGGGCCAATTTACCCATAATCAGCCCTTATGGGCAAACAAAATCCTAGAGAATTTCATTCTTGCCATTGAATTTTATAGGGTGGTTCAGAAACGTACAGAAAGGATATTGTTTTCCATTATCTTGCACAGGTTTTTAGAGCATTTCTCTAGAACCCTGTTGGTTTCAGCCCTGTTAAATTCAATAACTTCCCTAAGGGAGTGCTTTAAGTGTCAGGCTTGATTCAGTTATATAAAGGGATAAGGGAATAATCGTTAGACAGTGCATGAGGATGGGAGAAGTGGTTTTGTGTGGCACCAGTCTTATTTAAGAACAGTCTGAATTTATAGATGAGGCTGATGAGAAAGTTGGAAGCAACTAGCATAAGTGTAAGAGACAAAACCCAGACAGTGCTTTTATAGTGGGCTGTGATTAAAGGGGATACCACAGAGACAGGAGGATGGCTTTGGATGAGTATTTTAAGTGTTTTTAGATGTTTGTCTTGGTTTCATCAAGACAACTTCCCACGTACTCCTCTTCCTATTCATAATGTAAGCTATGTGCGTTGGAGCTTATATAAGGGGCTGTATTGCTTGCTTTGCAATGAACACATCCTGCAATTAGTAATCCAAAACACTGAACTCTATTTATTCTTACTGCTAATACGGAATATTCTGCACGTGCTTTACTTCTATTATATTGTTGTCCTTGCATCTTAATTTATTATGACAGCATGAACTGTGACTAATCCTGCGGGCTGAGCACAGGCACAGTCCAAAAATCCAAATCCGCATCTCTCCTTCCAGCTACCCCCATGGCATCCTCTCCAGAAAGGTGGACAAATACGGCACCAAGGAGACATGGTGTGCGAAGCAGGGTGAATTTCTCCATCCAAGATCTGCTCTGGGCAGGAGGCACCTGCAATTTGAGGAGGGGATAGGGAGTGAGGTTAGTTTTCCACAGTACTGCAGCAGTTCCGAAGAGCCAGGTTTCTAAGAGCACGCATGGACTTAAAAATGCTCTGGTAGGCACCTCACCCAGCCTGCGCATCTCAAGTGTTAAAAAAAAAAACAAGTATCAGTCAGGCCCAACCCAATCTTCTTCACTAACAGAACCAATAACGTGTTTTTCAGCCAGAGACCAAACAGACTGAAGCTTCCTGCTGCTAGCCAGGGTATTTATCAGCACTTCCCAGGAGACCTGCTTCATAAACAGGTTATCCTCGCCCACGTCTGAGACCCTTCAGGAGGCACCTGATGCCTCCTCACCCCGTGGATCCAGCCCCCTTAGCTGGGACCCTCGGGGCAACGCACACGCGTTCTGCGGCGCTTCCCAAGTCGGCACCCGACGGTGCTCAAGACGTCGTTGAGAAGCACACCGGCACCGGCTCCGACTGCAACGGGAGCCTGGGCATTGCCGGAGCCAGCAGCAGGCGAGGTGGACTCGGAGCCTGTCCCAGCTTTTGCCATCAATGACCAGAAACCAGCAGCAGCAGCTCGCAGGGCTTGCCGGTGCCAGAAGGCGGTGACACCGCTTAACGCCCCACGCCTGGAGATCAATAGCTGCTACTTTTGTACAAGCCAGGGCGACTGCAAGAACTCCTAGCTGCACAAGTGCCTAATTTACCTCTGGCGTTACGTAGCTCTTCTCAGCCCTGCGATGGGTGCAGATTTCCTGGTCCATCACTACGAACCCTTTTTACGGCTTCTTTGGGTTTATCCCCGGCCTCAGCACGAGACGCTCCATTTGTGTTGGCACGAACGTCCCTGAGATTTATACCTATAATTACACAGGTAACCTTTCCGACAGGGAATTTTAAAATGCTCAACGCTAAAGCAACCTACACATTAAATGTGATTAATAAGACGCCAAATGGCCGCTAGTCTGCACCTCCCTGCTTGTTAAGCATGTCAGCCGGAGTGTCCCCAGCTGATCCCACCACTGCGAGACATCATGGGACACACGAAACCAGCACAGAGTGGCCTTGGTCATCCTTGCTGGACGTACCCACGGGACAAATGTCTTTGTACCACAGGGCACTCCTCCCGGGCAACGTCCACAGGAGGGTTAAGGTATACACAAGCACGGAGGATGACATCCATCTCCTGAGGTTTCATTTCTGAGGATGGGAGCTGCTTCTACTCCCTGCTAATATTTTCTCCTGCCGTTCCTGCTCTCTCCTTCTGTCCCCAGCCCAGCAGGAGCCGGTGCCGGTACGGCCGCAGCTGGAGGGATGATGAAGAGGTGACAGCGGGATCTCAAGTGACGGGAGACAGATGAGCACGAGCCTCGCGGGGAGGCAGGTTAAACAAGATGCCCACTCCCCCAGCACAAGGTCCTCTCTGCAGAATTGTCTTGCAGTCCCCAGGGGCATCTAATGGAGCTGCTCTTCTCACTCACTGAGCAGGAACCGGCTTCACTTACTATCAAAGCACCCACTACCCCTATTATCGGGGAAAAGAGCATCTGTCAGGACATCTATCATGCTCCGTGGGGTCCCGTCCTTCCACCAGGGAGGGCAGCACGAGTATTAGGCGAAGCTTTACCGTGTGCAGCGCTGCCGAGGAAGCCAGCTTCACGGTGTGCTCGGCAGGTTGCACAGCACTATCCGTTATGGCCTGCATTTAGTCGAGGTTTTACAAAGCTTGCATTTTGCTGATGGGTTGCCCAAAGACAGTAAAAATCAGTCATAGTCAAGCCTGCATTGACCTTCAGTCGACGGCTACAGTACACTGAAATCACAGGAGGAACTCTGAGCGCTGCTTCCCTGTGCTTTTGACAAAGTTATTGCATATAAATTGTGTATTGATCAGAGGCAGGAAATGTTACTAAGCCTCTTTGGGAAAACTGGAAGGTGGAAAGAAATTCAGGAACTGATGAATGAGCTACTTTAATTAGGACAGAAAACAAAGTAGCAGGGGAAAAAAAACAAACATTACCTCTCCTGAAGAGCCTCCCACCCCAGATCTAGAAATCTGACCGGGAATAGTCTCTCTTAAGGAAAGAAAGCTGGATTTTGGGGCTGTTTTGGCCAGGCAATGGATGCAGGAAAAGGAGCTGGCTCTCTCCGGCACCATCAAGGATGGAGGTTAGGGAAAAGAGCAGCTACTCCTTCTCCTGCTCCTGGATTTTGCATGCTGCAAGGCGGAACCGATAGATCACCTAACGAGCGTGTAACGACCATGCTTACTTCTGCCTTCCAGCTCAAAGTGCTTACAGGGTAATTACACATTTTGGACTTATTAGCTGTAATTACTAGGTTCTGTAATCTGCAGAAGGTGTCATGAGAGCATGGGCAACCTCACATGGTCTAAATACACTCAGAAAAGTTTCTTGTTTATCTTCAGCTTTTTCTGCCTCAACCTTTGACAGCCGCTGGAGGCCTCGGCTCCCTGACCTGGGACTGGTTTGGGACAGAGTGAAGGCAGGTTCCTGGGCTTATCTCAGAGCACACCGTACAGAAATAACTCTTCTAGGACTCTCCTACCTGCCTGACTGGTAGAGCCCAGGTTTCTCCCTCACCCTGCGGCTGTCTCGCAGCCCAGACCCTGCCTTCACCCCCAAAATTAAGCCCAGACTCTCAGTTACTGCCTGTCTGCCCTTCCAGCACAGTGAGCTGGCAGCTTGGCCAGGACTGGAAAGGCAGAGACCGTGGGAAAGCCCGGGACTCCCACACCTCGGACAATTAACCTTACCTAATATTCCCCAGGGCAGCTTAGCTTTGCTAGTGCAGCCTTTTTCCAAAATCCCTTTAATTTCACACCGATGCATGAATCAGAGAAGCCAGTTTCCCAGTCTGTCCCTGCAGAGGTACCCAAGGAAAAAGCTGGCTCTGCAGCGTTGGCCTTGGGTGTAATGCCTCCAAAACCAGCTGCCCACCCATCACCCTGAATCAGACTGTGCTACGGAGCCAAGCTTGACCTAAACAAACCACAGAGCCTGTACCTAAGTGCAGGGGGTGTACTTGGAGGGGAAGAGATAATGAAACAAAACAGAAAGGAGAAAAAAAAAAAAAAACCAAGCTCGTGGCCATGGCAGCAGTGTCCCTGTCCCTATATCACTTACAGCAGCACTCCAAAGAGCCACGGAGGCGGGAGGAGGGGGAAATCAGGCACTTGACAAGGGTAGGGACCACCTGGGAGAGCTGACCTCTTTCAGAAGCAGCAAACTCCATCCCTGCTAACAGAGCTAATGCATCACTCCAGGACAACAAAACGCAACACAGTACAACATTAAGTGATTTAAGGAAAAATTACCATGAAAACGCTATATGTGACTTCTTTTTATGAGCACCTAACACTCCTTGAAAGCAGTACTCACCTGTGGGAGCTTGGTGGCCACTTCGCACTGGGCTGAACAGGAGAGCAATAGCAGTGTAAAAACACAACATCGTCCTTGTAACCATCTTGGGAGAGAAAAATAAAACTGTGACCACCATTTTCTTTTCGTTTCCTTGGGAACCAACACCCCGTCCACGATGCAAACAATGAGCTACCCAAATAGACAAATTTTGGTTTCTCTTCCCTCTGGGGAAGTCTCCGAGGGGCCCCCACTGAAGTCAGCAGAGCTCATTTGGATTTACACAAACGTAAGAGGGAAGAATATGGACCGCAGGCTTCAAAAGCAACAGGTACCCACAGGTACCTGTTGCAGTGGCTCTGGATCTCTGGCCACCACCCAGCAGGTCAGATGGCCAGATTATCCAAAAGTAACATTTATCTTTTTGTATGCTTAAGAACTGCCACCCTGCTTCTCTACTCTAGCAAAAAGCACTGTCCAATGCTTAGAGAAGAGAGTGGATACAATGCCAATCATTAGAGTAGCAATTACTTATCTCGCAGGAGCTCTGAGAGGCTTAATTAGTTAATATTTGTAAACCATGATGAGCTCTGGAGATGAAGGATGCAAAACATCCACGGGAAGAGGTGCTCACAACAAAGCCCAGAGCATCTCTGCTCTGCCGGCTGAGCTCCCCTGTACCGGCCAGAAAGCCCAGCCGCCCCTCGCCAGCACCACCACTTTTGGTAAAGCTGAAAGACACCTAAGGGAGCGCTCCCTGCTGCGTGCTAGCTCTCTGAAACCCAGCATGAATATGACACTAATGACATCTTTCAGAAATGTAATTAGCCTTCATTCATGGCAAGGTACATTAGGGAGAATTCAGAGGCTCGGCGAAGTGGGCTCCAGTGGGTGAGAACTGAGGCTTGTGCTTTGAAAGCTGCATTAGGGAAGGTGAAAAAAATAGAAAAGAAAATGTTCTAATATTACTTAATTACCCCAAGACATCCTCAGATGTAATCGAGCTCGGAGGGCTAAATGAAGGCAGTGCGCGCGAGACCGGCAGAGGCTGATGCATTTATAATGAGACCACTTTGCAAGGCAAACTAGGTCCCCAGCGAGGCAGAGGGGGGCGAAGAGGAAGGACGTGGGGGCTTGCGGCGGAGCCGCAAAGTGCCTGAAGACCTGCCCATCTCCAGCGGCTTCGCGTGAAGTCCCGCTCCCTCTGCTCGGGGTGGCAGGCCAGGCTGGACTGGGGCAGGCAGGGAGACGGAGGGTGCGGATGGGGGTGCGGCACTGCCCAGTGAGGGGTGCTCAGAAAGGCCGTACCAGTCCCGGACACCTCCACAAGACCAGGAATTGCCTCTCTCGTGGTCCGGATGCTAAAACCCCCTAAAAAGAAAAAAACCCTAAAAAGAAAAAAACCCTAAAAAGAAAAAAACCCTAAAAAGAAAAAAACCCTAAAAAGAAAAAAACCCTAAAAAGAAAAAAACCCTAAAAAGAGAAAAACCCTAAAAAGAAAAAAAACCCTAAAAAGAAAAAAACCCTTTGTGGCCGATAAAATACGCAGCAGCTCTGCCTCACATCGACGCTGAGACATCCCTCTGTTTAGACGGTTAAAGGACGCTCTTAGAGGAGCTCCGCGCGGTAACTACCCGCACGCGCTGCAGACGAGTGTAACGCAGCAGTGGGCATCTCCAGAGGGTGATGCACCTGGAATCCAGCGTGGCTTTGGTCACGCCACGAGCTGACCCCGCCAGGACAAGTCCCCTGTACCAGCGCCCTGTCCTCACCTCAGTGGCCACGCTCTCCAAACCATCCTGTTTGGAGAAAGGAAAACGCCTTCCCATAGGAGCTGTTTGTTCTCCAAAAAAACAAGTTGGTTTGCAGATCCAGCAGCGCGGGGCAGCAGAGCTGGAGCAAAAGCATGGGAGAAGGGGGACGGGGAATAAACCTCTGCAACCCAAGCTGCTGCCAGCAGAGCAGCAACACAGAGCCACAGCTCCGGAGGGATGGGAATTCCCATGCAGCCGTAGCCACCACGAGAAATGGAGCATTTCAGTAAATCCCTTTTGGCCGTGCAGAGGAAGGGAACTGAAAGACGTACTTCATGGTGCCTTTCCCGGTCGGAAGCCCAAACCTGAGTCATTTTGGCACCTAAGCATCCTCCTCCTTGGGAAGCCTCTCTAGGTATGGAGCTGGGATAGGAAAGCGAGCACAAGCCGTCCTCGGGGCAGGGCTGTCTCTGAGGATGAGAGGGAAACCTTCCCTTCCGTGGCCAGGGTTTGGCCCTGTAGCTCCCATTAACATCAATGGAAACTGCACAGCTAAATCCCAGTACTAAAAATCAGCCCTTTTATCCACAACACCAGAGGCCCAATGCATACTCACAAGCCCATTCCAGCCCTGATTTACATACTGTACAGAAGGAGACATTAAAATCCGAATGGTTTATGGTAATTAATGCTCATTTAAATGTTATACTGGTAACTATCACTTCCAATTCTACTCAGCCTTGAAGGGGCTCTGCGTGCATGTATATACGTACAGGGAAACTTTAGAGGGATACTATATCTTCTCTCCCGATTGCTGCTTTCCCAGAAAAAGAACGTTTAATGTTAGCTAATTGTTTCACTTCCGGAAACTGCTGGGAAAAGTCATCACAGGAGAACAGATTTTTTTTTTTTTTTTTTTTAAGACAATAATAATGGGAAGCCCTTCCTTTGGCAGGGATGCGTTCGCTGAACACAGCTCTGCTCAGGCTGTTTAAGCACTGCAATGGGTGACAAACAGCTATTAACTCGGAGTTCCCTGTCACTGGAGGAATGAAGACTATAGAGATCAAACAACCCTTAGGTGGGAACAAAATGCATTATTTATCACCAATTAATGTTTTTTTTCCCCTTCTTCAATAGGGAGCCCAAGCAGTTAGACTGGGGCAGGAGAGAGCATTGCCTTGCTGAAGACCAAGGAGACCCATCAAGCACCTTTGGTGAACCTTGCACTGATCCAGCCCTTTGCGGTATGAAGTATCGAGGGGAAATAAATAGGTTGCACAGCTGCTGGTGGTGCAAAACAAAAGCACGAGAGGCTGCGAGTGTCCCAGTCCTGTTCTGAAGGCTCACAGAGCAGCTCCAGCAGGCCAGGCAGGCATGGCCCCGTGTTGCAGTCAGCACTAGACCACAGCATGGACCAGAGGATGAAGAAGAAGTGAAGAGGTCCATTGCCACATCCCAAGCACCAAGGGCTCTGTCTCTTCCCAGCTCCTATGGAGTTTCCTTCTGGGAAGATGAAGGATGCAGAAATTTGTCCCTTAAGTAATGCCCAACACTATCCACTCTGGCACGACAGAGCGAGCAGTTCTCTCCGGGAATATCTCCTGCACAGGACGTGGAAAAGGGCCAGCGTGGTTTCTTTACCTCCTATTCACCTCCTCCTCTCTTAGCAGCGGGAGCACAGCCAGAGAAAGTGAGACCTGCACAGCACACCGGTGGGATCCAGTTAATAGCGGCTGCGGCAACTACCCTCCAGTCAATCTCACAGCACGTGATGCTAAGATAGAGATCAAATTTTGTCTCCTCACCTTCTCAAGGTGCAGCTGAGCTCTGCATAGCACATACACTGAGCCCAAGGCCTTCCACATTATTCACCGCAAGATCAGATGGAGAACAGAGAAAATGTGCACCACAGAAGCGCGGACAGCAGCAAACAGGCAGCAGGAGGCTAGCAGAAATGCACGCTGTGGGTCTCACCGAACAAAATGACCAGCAAATGCACCCTCACAATGCGGGCAAGCGATCAGTGTTCACACCTTGTCCAAAAAACCTACCCAGGATATTTGACAGCCTCATGCTCAGAAACATTGCTCCTTACCAGCCCATCCATGGGAAAGCACGGGAAGCGGCAGCAGAGCCCAGGAGCTGTTTCAATGCCTCTATTACCCTAACAATGTTTTCTGCCCAAACCACCACACGTGTGGCTCCTCATCGCAAAGCGGTGATGGCCAGGAGAAGGGCCCCAGTGCCTTCATGCTCGGACCTGTCCCTTAGACCACAACTCCCATTATAAGTACCCAGAGTTTTCTTGCAGGCAAACACTGAGCGATGCTGAGAGGCATAAGCAAGGGTCCATACCTATTCCCATCGCTTGATAAGGTCTTGCAAGATCCGTGTTTGCATTAAAAAGAAATTAAAAGGTTTTCCACTCCACTAGCTTGCCCAAAGCCTGCATACTAAACAGTAAATGCTACCTATGAGGTTGAATAAAACCTTCATAAAAAAAGCTAGCAGTCATTGAATACGTCATGAACAATGACATTGGGGAGGCATTGTTCTTCTGCTGCCTGATGGACCATGCTGAAACACCTGTTTCTTATCGTGAAACCGTTAATAACTGTCACCACTGAAATCAGTGCTGAGAATGTGTCATTAAGACAAGTTATTCCAACCACCACCTAATTGAGAGAAAACAGCAACGAAGAACAGAGGCAAAGCTAGATCTTATAGGTAAGCCCAGATATACGTCAAAAACATACTTGTCCATGTGTCCGCTAAAAAACCACTTGCCACTGGGGAGGAAAAAAGCCCACCAAACTAACTCAGTCTGCTTATTAGATGGCTCCTGCCTCACAGACATTTTCTAGCTGACATGGAAGACACAGCTGGATAACTATAGGCAATTTCGACTGATTAACTACAGACATTGACCCTTTCAATTAATTCACGGGGGATTTGTTTCATTCCAGTCATCTCCTAAAGCTGCAGCCTCCCCCACAGAAAACCAGTTTCTGGTCCTGCTTTTCTCCTACATCAACTGCAAAGGGGTAACAGGGCTGCTTACTCTGGGGTGTTTGAGGCAAACCTGACTCCGATAAGAACAACAGAGACGGCATTTTTTACTTATAAGGGTGGACATTTGCAGAACGCAACCCGTTAGGGGCTGTAAGGTCTTTATCTTCTCAAAGAAGCCTAGAGTAACGCACAAATCAAATCCCCTACCATTGCACGGTTCAGACGTGGAAATGGATCAGAGCTTTGCGGTACAGGACCACCCTTTGCAACAAAACCTCTCAGTGACATTGGCTGTGCTGCTTTGCTTGCTGGCTATACCCACCTGATCGCCTCCTACAGCTGCTGAAAGCCTTAAATCACTTTTCTATAGCTAAACTGGTTATTTCTCCCCACCATCATGACCACTCTCAGGTTTTCCTCTTTCCCTTCAAGGCCCCAGGGTCCGGCCTTGTTTTAGTCTCATTTTGGGCCATTTCTGCCTGTGGAACCCAGCTGCTGCCTTGTGAATTAAGTGCACCTGTCCAGCTTCTTCAGCGGCTAAGCAGGCACAGGTGTGAAGGCCGGTTGTCCATGGTGGTCTACTGCTCTAGTTAGGTCTACTGCCCTTTTCCTTCACCAAGGACCGACCCTCTCGCAGCACCGATGGAGTACTCCACTTTGTTTAACAAAGCACCGACTGGAGGCGGCAACTCCATCCCCTGCATTTTTGGCACAAGGCTACGCAGTCCTTTCGGTGAAGCCCTGGATTTTGATGTGGGTAGCGCTGGAGCTGAAGCTGCAGGAACTGGCTGCATTTGCAAGGAGTCCCGAGAGCTCGCTGAAATGGTTTGAGCGCAGTCCTGTCAAAAAAGTCAATTACACTCATATTTTCCATCAAAAAGAAAAATTAAGTGGAAAATTCCTGCCTAGAGTGACTGTTCGCCTTCAGCCTAGGAATCCAGGCTGGAAGCTTCATCCGCCTCATACTGCTGAACTGAGTCTCCTTCGTTCCGTCTTCTTGAAATGCCTGAGTTTATATCCCTCTGTCGCCCCTCACTTCACAGATATATCACCTGGAAGAATTTTAAAAGGAGCCGTACTTCTTCAGTGGTGCAACTGCACTCAACAAAAGACGCGCCTGAGATGACCTTGAAGCAATCTGAAATGAATCTCCAAAGCCAGGGAAGCATCCCAGTGCGCGGCGCTGCCTTCCCACGCGCGGCGGCGGCCGCCTCGCCAGCAGGAGTTAATCCATTAGCGCGTCCGCAGAGAATACGCGCGCGGTCCTGAGGTCAAAGCCAGCGCGGGCGATGGGAAAACAAACAGCAAATCTCAGCCCGAGTCCACAGATCATGTTCACAAATGATGCTTCAGCAACCCGCACCGTCTTTATTTTAAACTTTCCCCCGCAGACGAGGCGAATGAATCTTTTCCACCGACAGCCGCTGCGTGCCCTTGCCAAGTGTTAGACCTCAATCATTTTTGTCCTGCCGCGTGCACGCACACACCGAGCCGCGGCTGGTGCGTTCGGAAAGCAGGGAACGGATGGCCTCCTTTATCTTCCTTTACAAACTCAGTGACAGCCCCGAAACCGATGGTTCAGAGGAGCAAAACAAAACGCTCATCTGCATGACAGAGCAGCGCGCTTAATCCCCCAAAGGCAAATCCTGTTAACATGTAAAACTAGGAGTGATAATTGTAACCAGTTTCCAACCTGTACTGTAGTGGAAATAATCACTTCAGTGGCACTGCCTCGCTTCCCAGAGACTTCTTTCTCAGCAGATTATTTTAAACTAATCTAACAAGGGGGAGCGGGAGGGAATGAGGATACGGCGTTAAGATTAAAGGAGAATATTTAAGATGCGGTGGGGGGATGCGGTTCAGGCGCTTACAGGTCGCTCGGGCTGATCTTAACAGCGTGTCGGCTTCAGAACCAACTCAAAGGCAAAAAATAAGAAAATGGATAAAATGCAAAATGGATTTCACACAGATGGATTCTGCCAGGCAAGCCTGGTAAATATATATTTTTTTTCCCGGAGATAACAGCTTTTTTTTTAAACAAAAGCCAATCTTTGTCTTTTGTGGGAGAGCTTGACCATCTGGACTTCAGAAAAACATTTGATATTGTGCCACATGGGCAAATGATTTGTTAAACTGTAGGAGGGGAACATTACAATAAGAATTATGAACCAAAGAAAAGCTCTGCGTAAAGAAAATAAGATTACAATAGATAATACCAAAAAAGGAGACAGTCTGGAGGGCTTTTGCTGAGCAGACTGTTCAGTGACTACTCGCATTCAACACTTCCTTAATGACCGGGAGCCAACACTCATCAAACTCGCTGCTTAAGAGGCAAAACAACCCAAAACAATGAGCGGTGGTGTACTTCAGAAGGAAGCGATGGCTTTGAGAACCAGACCGAATGACATTCAGCAGTACAAAATCTAAGGCCAGGCCTCAATGACCAGTGGCAAGGGCTTCCAGCGATGAACGCCAACTCACTGGAGATGACAAATGGGGAGAGCCACCTGCGTGGTTCAGCTGTCCTACAACAGACTGGGAAGGCGCTGGCACAATGCAAGTATAAAAAGGCATCCACAACTCAAAACAGTTCCAAAACCATTAACTAAGAACTAATGAAGAACATCTCAGAGAGACCATATCCTGAACACTGTGGTCAGGCTGGAGAGAGCAGGCACAAACCACTCACGGGCACATTGAGGTTGGCTATTTACTACTCACCACCACACAAGCGAGGCCCTGAGATGGTCTTCACCGGAAGCCCCTGAGATCGCTCCCGATAAAGTTTATAAAAAGGAGCGTGGTTCACTTTCCACCGACACCATTTAAGGGATTCTGGGCTTTGCCTTTTATAGATGCTCAGAAATGACCCCTGGGTTTTTCCCAGGTCCAAATCACATTAATTTAAGGCGTGCTCATTTGAAAAGAGTTGGTCCTTATTGCAGCCAAATTTAGTCAGTCTGAAGCCAAGTACCTCTTGCCCACTCCAGAAACACTTTACAGGAATACAGATTTCAGTAGCTGTCTCAAAAACCAGAATGCCAAGAAAGATGCTATATGAACTGGCCTTACATCCTGCCAGCACAAGAGGTCGTGCCACACAGCAGCTCCAAACTCTGCCAGCCCTCTCCAAACGCAACAGTTGTCTTCAGAGGAACACAAAGCCGCGGTTTCTCCTTCCTCGGGCAGGTCTATGTACAAGGTCTTTGGAAAGCAGCAGGAATGAAGCTAAGGGATTTTAGCAGAAATTAAACAGAATTTACCCTGGTGAATTTTCAAGACAAGATACTTTGGGTAAACATTATTAAGCTTCCCTATGGAATGTAATTAGAAGTTCTACCTCTTTTATCTAAAATTTGCACAAAAAAATCCATCACTGCATTAAGTGATATAAAGGACTTTCCCTTGCTCTTTTTTTTTCCCCCCTTGTTAATAACGGGTGTTTTTAAAGTCTTGTTTAAGCAGGTGAAGACTTCATTAGGAATCCTGAGCTTGTTCTAAGTACATATGGATCCCCTTCATTAGGAATCCTGAGCTTGTTCTAAGTACATCTGGATCCCTCCTGAGTAAATCACGAGCCAGGTTCAGGTTTTACATCAAAATACATGACAACAAGCCTCAAAATTCAGAAGGCTATTTGAGGGACAAGAAGACAGCAGCAAAAGCTGTCTCTAAAAGGAGAATTACTCAGGTTTACCCAGCAAGTATTGTGTTTATGGGCAAAACCCACTCACTGTGAGTAAGGACTGTTAGAAATTGAGATAAAATGGTTTTTAGTCAGACAATGTCAACTTGCCAAACCCAAGATTTTGTAGGGAGGACGAAGAAAGGCCATTTCAAATGGCAAATTTATTTACTCAAGCCAGATTTTTCGGAGTCATCGTGGAGTTGTCAGTGGTTAAATTTTTTTTTTTTTTTGAAAATTTAAATCTATATAAAAAAAGGAGAAGACCAGGAAAAAAAAAAAAAGCTTCACAAAGCACAAACACCCTGGTATGTTGGGCACTGGCCAGGGATGCAGATGGCTCAGATTCAAGCCCTTCAAAGCAGGGATTTGTACCTCTCTGCCTCCAACATTCCCAGTGAGGCCCCAACCATAATCCAGCCCTGGAGTTTCACTGTCTTCTTCTGGCTTAATAATAATAAAAAAAAAATCTTGGTTTTATCTTGACGTAGAAAATGAACTTCTTTTGTGATCTCAGGAAGGGCTGTGGGATGAGAAAGAACCAGGTCCCTTCCCTCCCTGCTTCTGATTACAGCTAATTACTATCATTGTTTCCTTTAAGATTTCCCATAAAAATTCCATTCCCAGCAAAATCCCCAACCAAAAGAGTAAGCACTTATTGACAGGAGCCGTCTCTCATTAAGATCAGTTTGCTACGGAACAGGAGCTCCTCTGGATGCGCACATGTCCACCTCAGTTAAGCCACCATTTAACAGCTTTCATCCAGTCTTGACATAGGGTAGAAATCTCAAACTCCTGCAAGTTTAATGAAAACAAACGGCTGGACTGACAACAGAGGCCACAGCCCTCCGAAGGACAGCCTGCTCAGCCTCACTATCAGACATCGGAGAAGCCACGCCGGGGAAAGTCATAGGAGATTCAGTTCTGCACCTTCCCCTGCGAGCAAAAGCACTGGACTTTGGGGGAAAAAAAAAAAAAAGTTACTGTCAATAATAATCAGCACTGCTAAGAGGAGGTGGGGAAGAGGCTTTTCTGCCCAGCACGTCCTTTTGCTGCGAACGGCCGTTTCTCGACGCCGGTCCCCGCTGCCACGAAAGGCAGCGCTGACGCTTCCGCAGGTCGAGCGCTTCGCCACCGCCGAGCAGATGGCGTGGACACGCCTGAGCTGGAGAAGTCTTTTCTAATAAAATGCCTCTCCCAGAAATTAACTTTAATTAAGGCGTGAGCGCTTAATATCTGTATCTGAGAACGTGCCTTCAACAGAGAGGCTGCTCGCAGCCCCTCGCACCTTCTCCATCCCTTTTCCACACGCTGTGTCCAAACGAAGGCTGGGTGCTGGGGAAAGCATCCTTTAACCTCCTGGAAAGACATGGCAGCGCGAGTCTGCCTCTCCTTATTTCGGTTTCAAAGGGAAGAGACGATCTGCCCACCCACCAGCCTTTCCTCCCCGTCACCTTCGCCTTCCCCAGCATCTCCTCCTGCCCCAGGTACCGGCATTGCGAGGTTGCTGCTAATTTGCACAAAAATGTGCAGAAACTTCACGTCTTGGAGCTCTCTATCCCTCCCAGTACATTTGACAAGGGGTTCAAAACTTGTTAAGAGGAGGATGGTGGGAGGAAAAGCACTGACAGACAGTACAATCGCGTAAGCCTCTTTTCCTCAGGAAAACCAGGCTAAAAATAATACCCTGCAATTTGACAGCCTCAGCCCAGGAGAGCCGCGGGTGTGCAAGTGAAGATGCCGGAGCAGAGCCCGGTCGGGCACAGGCTGCGGGCTCCAGAGCTCCCGGCACGGAGGGAGAGCACAGGGGCAGCACCCACGACCAGCGACGGCACCCACGGGACCCGCCGCGGTCACCCCACGCCCCAGCACACGGGGAGGGGGGCTCGGGGCGAACCTTTGGGTGCTGCGGCTTTGCAGACCTCCTCCACGCTCGCTCACTGCGTCACCAGCTCCTGCGTTTGCCTTCAGGTGCTTCCCCACGCTGACCCCCGAAAAAACAACAAAACCCAGATTTCTGTGAGCAGAAGGGCTCCTGCAAGTCCCCCTAGCTACACGTGACAGCCTGCATGGTTTCACAGTGCTGCTGCTGCATTCGTCTAAAAAATATATATATTTTTTAAATTATTTCTCAAAAATAAAGCAGTTTTACTGTCCAAAAACATGCTCCCCCACTGTAAGAGGGAAACCTTGCTGTCACAGGCACAGTTCACTCTCCAAATCCCACTCTGTTGATGGAGAAGAAAACCCTTCGGTAGTAATTGCTATGCAAGGAGGGGAGAGATCCTGATAGCTTTTATTATCAGGGTATCCAGATGTAAAACGAATGCCTGCAATATTTATACATGTCATCACTTATAATAAGTAGCCTGATTTGTCAAACGGAGACAGACTCAAAGATGTCAATTAGGAGGAGACGGAGGGCGAGGTGGGGGGGAAATAGCACAGAGTATTTATCAGCGCTGCAGATGCCATTTCCCAAATGTCAGAAACAAAACCGTGACCAGCTCCGACTGGCGAAGGCACGGCCAGAAACCTGAAACGAGATAGAGAAGGCGAGGGCAGGCAAAGACTGGCGGCTGGGCTGTACTTTGGGGTCGGTCCTCTGCCCCTGGGGTGGCTCTGGCCACCTGCAGCGCTAGGGGAGCAGGAGGAGAGGGAAGGTTTCCTTTGACTGCCCTCTAATGCCAAGTAGAGGAAAAAGGGAGGGGTGCTGGAGGAAATCGCAGGCACATGCCAGGAGAAAGGTGGCAGGACTTGAGAGCAGCCCCAAGAGGGGGTGAGAGATGCTGCCCGATGGAGCCCAAGAACAGAGCAAGAGCTGAACTGCGTTCCTGGAGAAACCAGCACCACCGAACTGCACACCCATATGGGGTATTCCAGGTAATTACTGGCAGGCATCCCCTTTTTTCTCAGAAAGCATTAGCCCTGCAATGGGCAAACGCCTTGCTAGAGGCTGGGGTGCAGGCGCTAATGTTTCATCCATGCTTGAGCTCACCTTGGCCAGGCAAAGTCTCCTCTGCGTGGCCACAGTGTGCCAAAAAGCTGGAAGACCAACGCTGAAGTGCTTAAGAGTTCACCTAAAAATTTGCAAGCCCTGGCCTCAACAACGCCAGCCCTAAAACCTGCCTCCTCTTAAGCCCACTGCTGGCAGCACCATGTAGGAGAAAGTCCCTGATGCAGCAGGGCAACGGGGAGCGACAGCCCCACCACCGAGAGCGTAGCTTCTGGGAGACGTACACCCAAAGTTTACGCAAACTTTGGGACAAGCTCCGCAGATGTTTGCGCCTCTGGATTTTTATAGCCACTTCTTCCCCTCGCCCAGCAACAGGTGGCAGCAATGAACTGAGCTGGCCGGGCTCTGCAGGGCCACTGCGCCCAGTGGGGGCCCACAGGCACCAGGTCCTTCCCCCAGACCATGGCCTCTTCTCCCGGGCAGGTGGCAACACCCTCTGCACCTCTGCTAGCGGCCAGGGGCTGTAACCACAGAGGACACGGAGGACAAGGACACCGGGTGTCCTCCTCCTACATGGCAAGCGGCCCCACACGGACCAGTACAGTAGCAACACCATAGCTGGCACGAGGGAAGGTGAGACGGAAAGAGACAAGACCTCCACGGAGTCTCATCCTCTCGTCTGACAAAGCAGAATCACCCCAAACTGCCTCAGCCGACGGCGACATTAAAGATAAAACTAGAAGCATCTAGCTGAAGATCTCTTAGAGATGCAGCTACGTGTGATGTTGTTCGCTTGTCAAAGCAAAGGAAGGACACTGCAAGAAACACCTGCAAAGAGTTAGCGCTCACTCCTCAGCCCAAAATTCAGCAAGCAATGAGGCAACTGAAGAGCCTTTTGTCACTGAAGACAGCACATCCAGTCGAGATTTTGTTCCAGTCACCTTCTCCAAGACTCAGGACAGGCAACACCCTGAAAGACCAATACCCTATGTGCTTCTTGAATCAAACAATGTTAACAGAAAATATCCTACAGCAAAGAGCTATGCAGGAGGCAGCCACGCTGCAGGGCTGCTGCAGAAACGGTCTCAGAGTCCACCTCCTCCTGGGAAGCGATGTGGCATCTCAGACAGAGAACATCCAGCAAGTTTCACAACGACCAGGAATGTCACCCCGCACCAAAGTCACCACGAGGAGTCCTGCAGGACTCCCGAGCGAAACCAAGGGAGATGCTGACACTGGGATTCGTCTTGCTTAACTTAATAACTGCAGACACCTACGTCTGAGCTACTCATTCTGCACGCCTGTCTTTCTGTAATGAAGAGAAATAGGCACTTTTAGGATACAAATCGATTTTAGGCGTCTGCGTTAGCGGATAAAACCTGAGCTGAAAGCACCCGTGCTGGGGAAGTTGCAGTCATCGAGGTCCAAGCCATCCGTGTCCGTGTCTGGAGGCTTTTCAGAGCAGTAAAAAACAGGCTCCGGGGGGCAATTCCCTCCCAAGCACGAGATGGGGAGCTGCAGAAGGAACTGGCATCTTCACGAGGCAAGAGCTGATCTCTGGAGACAGCTGTAGCTGCTGGGCGAGCGGGGTCGTCCTCTCCGCCGTGGGAGAGGGAGCAGCCAGCCTTCCTCCCCTGGGGATGACAGACACATTAGCACCTTCTTCTTGTTGACAGTTTGTTTTCGTCCGAGCTCTCTGCTAATTATTTCTTTTTGATTTGGAGACTTCAGAAGAAAAGATGCCGCAGTGCCCTCCAGATGCCTGACTTGGGGCTGAAGCAAGAGGGGGACAAAGCCCTGAGTGACAGCGAGGATGGGGAGGCTCCTTCTCGTCCTGGCATCAAGAAAGCAGGAGCTTCTCTTCAGAGGCATTTGGTGCATATGAAAACCAGAGGCCAGAGCTGAGAGCCACAATGCTCACTGAGATTTGGGGCTGACTCAGGGAGAAGAGAAAGGGTGAGCTCCTGGAGTGAGGGTGATGGCACTGGCAAGGTACCCAAGCCAGGCCAAGGACGGCAACACCTAAAAGCATCCAAAAACCCCCCACGAGGATACAAAGGGTTATCCGAGGAGTCAGCTTTCAAACCTGGAGGGCCACTGTACCCCTCTGGCCCCACGCCAGGTATGAAGCAATAAATCTCTGCAATGCTTCTTCAAATTAATCCACGGGAAGAGACCTGCTGCGCAGCAGAAGGTCAGCAAGGGTGATTCAGACCAGTGGTTTGGAGAATTCTTGTTTTGACCAGTAACTGAAGATCAGAAAGGAAAGGGCATGCTCAGGTGGAGGAGAAGGTCTCAAGTGGGAACGGACACAGCCTGGACAGAAATGCAGCCTCTGCAGGACACTAAATGCCTGCTTTACCCGCACCGTCCCACGCAAACACCTCGCTGCTCCCACCAGCATCCCTCGCAGTCCCGCAGCCGCTTCTGCTGCCTTCCCCAGCTCGTAACAAGGGGTTTTGGCTACCGCAAGCAAGGAGCCACGCAGCCCGGGTTCCCACCCACCCCAAAACCATCGCAGCGCACCCACGAGGTGGTGAGAAAGCACCCCAGGGACACAGCCCGTGGTGCCTGCAGCATGCGGGACCCAACGCGGGGCTGGCAGGGCATTTGCATGCAGAAATCCTCCGCCCGCCTGGAGCTTTTTCAAGCCCATACGTTTGTATTAAATGGTCTGTTAGAGATTTGCCGGTACTTTTCAAGCTCTGACAGCCCTGTTTTTATTTCAATTGCCTCTAAGCCACTTCATGAAATTTTCATGTATAAATATGGAAATATGCAGAAGCCCTCAGATTTATAGGATCTGACACCGCGGTTTAAGCGAATCCCCAGTGATCCTGTCTCCCACTCGTGCCCCCTCCCGCAGCACCCTGTCCTCCAGGCTCCAGCGCGCCCGCTCTGCGCGGAGCAGGAACCCTTCCTGCTGGGTGAAGGATGCTGAGCACAACAAAAACCCTAACCCTGAACTCTCTACGGCAGAAAACTCCCTTGAAACCTTGCAGGGGCACAACCAGGGACACGTCCGAGCTGTGTGGCTGCAGCAGTCCCACGCATGCTTAAAAGTAATTAAAAAATAAAAACAAAAAAGTCGAGGTGAAAGCAAAAGCAGCCTATATGAGGCTGATGCTTGCCCTGGTTGAAACCACTTCACGTCAATTAAAAAAGGAAAAGCTAACACACACTCGCCGGTGTAGTTTTAAAGAAAGTCAAATCAGTGAGCTGGAGAAAATTGCTAGTTTGATATGTGCAACAGGAGCCGGTTAAAATAACCTTCTGGCTGCCGTGTTTTCCAAAGGTGTCCCGTGTTCCACCTGAACTCTACCTTGTCTCATTGGCTTGCTTGAGCCCAGGAGGCGGCTCCTCCACCGCTAAGAAAGCAGCTGGAGAACGACTACAGCATCCTCTGCTCTTCCCCTGGTTTTGGGACAGAAACTGGAAGCCTGGCTTCACAACAGAGCTTCGTCTGTAAGCTTTAAGGACACCGGAGAAAAGCCCAGCAGAGATTGGTCTGATTTACTAAACAGAAGCAATGCTGCCTTTGTTTGACAACCCAGTAGCTGAAAACAAAACATCCGAGTGCGAGACGGCAGCACCACCTCCTCACAGCGTCTAGCGCTTCTCTTGGACTATTTTTTTTTCCTTTCTTTTCCTTTTGGCCTATTTTCTTCATCAAGTGAATTTCAATTTCCCTCCAAAAGCACCTTGATAGAGATCATGAGAAGTAAAAAACTGGGAAAAAATTGTTGGCGCAGCTTTTACTGAAGGACATGACTACAAGCAGCTGTACTGGGAGCATGTAATTCAGTTAAAGAGTGTTTGTTATTTTCTAAGAGACTAAATTTAAAACCCTAGGTTTGGTGTTAGGCCTACCTTTGGTTATCAGATTGACACGTCCTGATTAACCAAAGAGAACTAACCTCCCAGAGAGCAGAAAGTGTTGATTACTTTAAAAACAAAATCAAAGATCCTTTTCCAGTTCAGCTCACACGGACAGTCGGTTATTTTAAGGCGACCCATGCAAACACATTTTTGGCTGCACGTGCCCCGGCACCCGCGGATTTGCTAAGCTGCTGCACCGCAGGACGGAGAGGAGCAATAAACGCGACTCCCTGCGCACCCAGGATTTCGTGCGTGCGGGGCAGCTCCGGCTACGGAAGCATTAACCCATGAGCCGGTGCCTCCGGAGGAAGCTCAGTCCCCTGTCTTTGCCAGGATTTATTCGGGGAGGTTGAACAAGAGCAAAGCACGCTGTCCCGACTCGCTGGCTCCCTGAGCCTCCGCAGCGAGCTCCACCGCGTCTCCTTCCTTCCCTCTCCACCTCTTACCCCATCTCCCACTTCATTCCTCGACATGAATCATACCACCATTAACTTGTGACACCATTAGCTTTCGCTGTCACCAGAGCTGACAATTCAAAAGGCCCTCGAGAGCTGTCTGCAGAGACACAATAAATGAGATCTCTTAATTAACACCTCCCTTAACTAAATAAATTAACTTTATGCAGCTGATATGTTGTGTGTTCGCAGTTTGAGGGTGACTGAGGAGCTGAGAACGTCGCTCCCTGGCTCTCCTCAGAGCCCACGGAAAGGCTTTTGCTTGGCAAAGTCTCTGCGAACAAAACCGGCTCCGACGTGGCTATCTACAGGTGCGCGACACGGGGAGGCGAGGGAATAAGACAGGGGTTGGGGAGAGACCACTAGAAACCGGCCCGCTGGCACCCTCTGCTTGGACATCCCTCGGCACCCAGGCTTGCAGAAGGAACACCTCACCTGGCTTCAGGGGACAAAATCCCTCTGCAAAGAAGTAGATGGCCACCAGAAATAGAGGCATGTGCTTGCATCCTTCCGTGGCTGCTGAGGCAAGGCAAGCCGCCTCCTTTTCCTCCCCGGAGCAAAAAGATCTGAGCATGCCAAAGCTCTGAGAAGAACCCATTTCTGCAGCGAGTGCTATAAAAGCATGATCATAAAGATACAAAAAAAAAAAAAAAACGGGACTTTGGCACTTGAGAGTGAGGATTTCGGCCCTTGACCTGTAGGTACAGCAGATCCCACACCCCCAGCTAGACGCAAACAGCTCCCCACATAAACGCGAGTCCATGGACAACTGCGACGCACCGAGTCCTCGCATCCTGCACGTGCCCATGCACGGACTGCTGAGCCAGAACACCAAGCACAGCACCACTTAGATCTTATACATACGCGTGCACCCCGCTCCAAACTCACGTTTCTTTTGAGGATAGATGCACATGTGCATGGTGTCTCCAAAATCACCTCTCAAAGGATACCCTTTTCGTTCACCTTTTCCCCCCTCTCTCTTCTTTGTAACCCAACAAGCAGGGTGCTCATTTGGAAAGGAGCAGACCTGGGCTCTGGTCGGTGTGGCCAGGATTGTTTTCTACGAAACAGCCACTGGTAACATGATAAAAGGCTCCTCTATGGCATTTGATGACCGGGGAGAAAAAAAAAGAAAGCTTGGCACTAAAAAAGACATTCTCCTCCAGGTCTGAATCCCCAGTTGCAGCTTTTGCTCCTTGAAGAAATTTGATAGTCCAAAAGGGCTAGGGAACAGAACCAAGGCCAAAATAATATTACATTATCCAGGTTATCAACAGGGCATCATGCAGAGATGCAGCCAAAAATTACTTCCTCCTTCCTCTTTTTTGCCTGGTGGAGCGTGACAGAGGGAAAGACTCTTCCCCCAGACGCCTCCTCCCCAAGGAAATCAATTTGATTTTTAAAGAGATTTCAACCTAAAATCAGTTTCCCAAGTAAAACACATTAGATTTAGAGTTGGTGCAGAATTTAAACTGGGTCTGTTTGTTATGAGATCGATGCACCAACCCAAGGCGCTGTGGTTGTCGCTAATTTGGCAAGAACTTTTTCAGAAAGCTTTGGAGGAACTGCTTTCCTGCTCAGAACCAGTTCACAGCAAAGATGGCAAAAAAGACCATGCAACGGCCAGGTAAAACAGCACCAGGCAGCTAGCGTTGGACAGTACCAGAAAGCAATGACCACCTTCTTTGCAGGAGCAAGGAGAACAGTGTCCAGTAAATCAGGGAATGGCATGGGGTGGATTCTCTGATGTGTGCTAAGGGGCTGGGTCACTCCAAATTTCTCCCCCGAGGGGGATACCAACAGCACCTCCTCTTTGCCCAGCTCCCTCTCCTCACCTTTGAGAAACTTGGATCAAGGCTAGACTCTCTTATCTCCCACAAACACAGCTTGACCTCTATCATACTTGCAGCAAGTCCGATTCCTTTTGGGTGATTCAGAGCTAGAAGCCGATTACTACAAGCCAGGGAGGGACAGTCCGGCTTCTTCAGTGTTTACAGCTTTTATCGCATAAAAATCCACCTGCGTAAGCTATAAAAATAGGTAAAATCTCCCAGCAAAGCCTGCTCTACTCATGATCCCATGTCACTAACAAGTCCCCATCTACTCTGGGAATCCCCCCTGGAGAGCAAGAGCTCTGGAAGAAGCTGCAAGGTCTTCCTCCGATTCAATCTGGCCTGTGATCCTGGCTTAGAGGAGCCCTAGAGACAAACTTAATGCTGACAACACAGCACACGGCTGTGCTGAACAGGGTCATGCAGCAAGCTGGATCGATGCTTCCATCATCTCGACACTGCGGCGCACACCAGCAGCCACGAACGTGCACTCACAGCAAAGCAATTCTTCCCTACAACAAGACCCAGCGACGGTAGAAGGGAAGAAAAAAGAAAAGCAGGTTAAAAAAAAAGTTTATCCCTGTTTGTGTACCGACAGAGTTATTTTTTCACCCAAAGCACAGGACGCTCGTTCATGGTGGTGTTTTCACTTGTTTCAGGGAGATTTTGTCCCCTGTCATTGCAACACAATGTAAACGGTAAATGTTGGTCACCGAGGCCAACGGTGTTCAGCAGTATGACATTTATTAGAGCACGTTTCTGCAGCCTGGGTACCGCTGCATGAGATGTATTGTTATAAAAAGACGCTGACTGCTTGCCCGCTCCCCTCTGGAAAGGGGCTGGTGGTGGGGATCACAAACGTGGAGGTAGAGAGAACAGAAAGGAGATGTCTGAAGAGAAAGAAGGTGGAGATGAGAGTTTTAAGAACAGCTTGGAGATGGACGGGGCCCGAAGACCACTTGGAGGGAGGAAGGGGACTGCAAGGAGTAGCAGCAGCAGTGCTGAGGGAGCTGCAGGAGCCCGAGGGCGAGGAGATGTTGGAAAGCCATCACAACGAAGCAAGGTTGTTGGACGAGGGAGTGCAGGGGGTTGGCATCCTAGCCCAACGAGACTGCACACAGACAACCTCAAAGTCTCTTTAGGGTTTCTCAGAGCCCTGGTGCCACCAGCAAGGATTTGATGAGCTGAAAAAAACATCTCACCTTGCATTTTAAAAAGTGTCCATCTCCCACAGCTGAAGAGGGAAGAGAAGAGGAAGGGAAAACAGTGCAAATACCCCAAATTGCAAGAGAAGGAAGGAATCAGGAGGTGTGCAACAGAACCCAGCTTCTAAGTCAAGCTTGACTTATGTTTCCTGATGGAATGAATTAAAGTGAGTTTGCCTGTAATTGCCTCCTTCCCACCTTGCTTTTCTCCTCCTTCCCCTCTCTAGCAAAGTCATCGCTCCTCTTCCAGAGTGAAAGGTTTGACCTGGCCCCACCTAAACCCCAGGGCCAAATGCTGCAATAAGCCAAATAGCCAGCACCCAACTCAGTTTTTTGGTCAAGTTGTCCTTCCGAGCACAGGGGGAAGATCCTCCTGCCATTTAAGAACGAGCAGTTTCCAGTTTGACATTTCTACAAAGTTACTGATTCCACAGGAAAGGGAGATATTAACTAAAATTCACTTTTCTTTGAAAACTTCCCCCTGGGATTGTCTCCTCTGGAGCCAGGATAACCCGAAGTCCTGAGGGGAAATAAGCTGAAGGACAAAGCTGCCTGGGACTGCCAGAGGGGACGAGAGCCCTTGCAGCGCTGCCATCACCGCCATTTGGATGCCCTGACGTGACATTACCACTTTTATCCTCATCTCCTTTCCAATACCCACAGAGCTAAGTGAAAAAAAGAAGTTTTTAGAGGGGCAGGCAAGCAAGACTGCACTTTCTCAATGCTACCAGCACAATGGTCATTGCTTGTGGTTACTGCTGCAGCTAAAAGCAGCAGTAATAACCTCGAGAAGCACAGTGCAACCTCAGCTCAGTGCAAGACCAAGGTCTGAGCCCACAAGCCCCCGTGGCATGTACCTCTCTCGCCCTCCAGCCTATATGAAATGCATCCCCTTCATTTGAGGGCTTACAAGACAGAGCATAAACCTGTTTGCTGCCCTGCTGTGAACTCCTTTTCGCTCTCCGTAAGATGCTCTCAGGTCTCAGCCTTACTGGTTGCTCAAGGGCTATGTTTAGAAGCTCATAAATCCTTTTTTTTTTTTTTTAAATAATTTTTGAAACCTAATTTTTGGTTCCCTGCTGTCTTCATGGACACACCTCAGCTAAAAATGCAGTTTTGATGACATATCATTCATCCAAGGCCTGAGAGGGAGCAAAGAAATTGTTCACTCACTCCACAAACAAGCACACGAAAGCAAATATTCCCTCCCATTCCTGCTGTTTCATTAAACTAATTTTATGCATGAGGTGAGATTGCATCTTTCCTTAAAATAATAATAATAATAATAATAATGAATACATTTTTCTCCAGTGACAGCATCAGTGATGGGGTTTTGCTTTACTACGACCTATACATTTCAAGAGAGCACATCTGGAAGACGGCTGCTTAAAAAATACACCACCAACAGCCAGAATTAGTATCTGCAGGAATTAATGGGGCTTTCTAGGTTACTCTAGATAAGAAAGGTTAAGGCACCAAACCATGTGGAAGATATACACAAGCATCCTTCCAAAGCAGCATCCTTCTGAGGGACGACTGATAGGCAAAGGACTCCCCACACAACTGTACTGAAAGAGCAAACTGAGACGACTAAAGTAGAGACTCACAGATGCTGACTTTGTTAAAGCATTATCCTTCACAAGTCCAAAACACGACTCTGAAAAAGGATGCCAGCTCTCCCCTGCTGAAAAAACACCACCCGAATCGAGTGGGGAATCTCCAATCCCCACATCCCCTGGAGAGAGCTCAAGGAGGTCTCCGGCTGGGCCCTCTTCCCCAGCCCAAAACCCAGTTATCATGAAGAAGGTGACGTGGGAAGATAAATAGACAAATGAAGTCCTTGCAGAAACGCCAAGAAACACAGAAGTGGCTTTCAGGGGAGATAGCATGTTATAAGGAGACATCTCAGGAGAGATGCAACACAAGGAGAAGGACAGAAAAAAGAAGTCGGAAGCACCCGTTTGCTTGCCCTGATAAATAGGAGGAGAGGTGACTGCAGTTAGAGAGGACGGAAGACCCCGATCTCCCCTTGAATCCCAGTCACTGTCCCCTCCATGAACCCTGCGCTTACCCAGGGCTGCAGCCACGAAAGCTCCAGCTGCAAGAGGACGGGGAAGGCGAGCAGAAAAACATCCCGCTTCCCGAGGAAGGCGGGCACGGAGCGCACGTAACCCGGTCACACGCGCAGACAGCTTTCTGAGAAAGGAAAACTGAGAAACGCATCACCTGTAACTAGAGGGCAGGAGTCATAAACACAGCAGCGGAATTAAACGCGGAGGCCTCAGCAGCGAGAAGCTCAGACCAGAAAAGCAGAGCTCGAGCACAGCCAAACCTAAGCCCCCAGCTGCAGCATTTGACCAGTCCTCGAACCTGGTTTGCGTTGCCACCACAGCCTGCGTTTCCACCAAAGGACTTTACGCGCCCGCGGAGATGACGACAGCTTAGCAGAGGGGCCCTGAGCACGCAGCCCAGCACCCCAGCGAGGCCTGTGAAGAGCCCCTTTTCCAAGCACAGGGATGGAGACGCCTCCGCCCATCGTTATTTTCCAGGGCTGAACATATTTAGCACGGATGATAAAGCTTAATCATTTCAGAAGGCTGTTAGAGGCAAGGTTACGGATGCCGCCGTACCCGATCGAAGAACCAAACGCGCTTTGCTAAGTCAGGGCACCTTGATATTCGCAACCCCGCACCCAAGGTCGCGGAGCAGGGGTCGCTTCAGACACAGGCCAGAACAGAGCAGCCACTTAACACGGACGGGTTTCCAGACCTCCTCCTCCACCGGCCACAGGGCACCCTCAGCGCCCAGGGCTTTCAACAGGTGACTACGGCCCACAGCAGCACCAGAGCAAGCCCGCAGCTGTAACCTCCAGACCTCACCAGTGCAGATGCCCCACAGAATCAGCGGGGTCCCCGTCAGCTCACCAACCCTCCCTGGAGCCCCGTGTCACCTAGCTAACCGCCATCTAGAAGGAAAGGCCAGCAAAGAGAATTTCTTGAATGATGACAGGCAACAAATAAAGACGTTGATGAGGGAAAACCACCCGTGACAGCCTAGCAAGCGTGGCAGCACAGCCGGGGAGCAACGCCAAGGTGCGATGACCCCCAGGTCCAGTTGAGGAGAGCAGCAGAGCCAGCAGCAGGGACAGAAGACGGCAGGACAGCATCTCCGGGCGGTGGGGCGCAGCCGGACCACAGGCAGCAGCGGTCCCCACTGCAGGCAGCCTCCTGGCTGATTCCGCTGCCGTGTGGAAAGGAGACACACGATCTGCTCTCCCCTGATTTATTTTAGTACCTGACGACTTTCCTGGAAGCATGCCGTAGTGGTAGGTCACAGGGGTGACTGCAGAAGGGACAAGCGCAGCCCCTCTCCCAGGACTGTGTTGGCAGCAACAGAGGGGTCACTGACAAACACACATGCACGAGCTCCAGCCCCTTTCCCTCCATCCTCCTCCTCCCTTTCTCCACTTAGCCGGCGCCAGCCCCCGGCTCATGACAAAACCCCTCGCAGGTCTGTTCCTCAGCAGCTGCTCTGCAGCACCTGCAAGCAAATCCCACCCGCACGGGCAACCACACTTCGCACAGCGCTGACCGGCACAGAAGCTATCTTGGCATCTCGCAGACTGCTGCTGGCCATCAGGAGAAGGAGCTCAATGCTTCGACAGGGATTAGGCTGAAAATTAATGACATTTTCTTTTATGCAAGCAGATAAGACGCACCGGAGAGGCATGAAGGAAGGCATCTCAGCTTAGAGCTCCAGCGAGTTCAGCCTGGTTTTCCACCTCTTCTAACAATTTCCCCCCAAAACAGTCATTAGGACAGCAGCTCAGAGGCAACGCGTTAGTGCAATGACAACAGGAGAGGGAGATCAGAATAGCACCAGCTGTGCTTGGAAGAGCTGGCCCCTTCTCCAGGGCCAGCTCTTCTCAGCTGGGGGAAGGCAGCTCGTTTAGCCCCACAGCCCTTCCTCACTGACCCACCCATGAGGTCCAGGCACTCCATCGCCCCTCTCCATGGCTGGAGGCCCACCAGAACCTGCTGCACAGAGGTTTCCTGCTCTGCTGAGAAAGCCCAGGGTCCTGGTCCTTCCACAAATGATTTATTCAACTTCACCTATTTCGCCCAATTATAGGCCAATGCATTAAGGGAATAAAAAACCTTGATGTGTGCCAACTGTTGCTTTACTAAATTAGTTTGGTTGGTTGTATTGTTTAGGATTTTTTCTTAATGCATTCTGATCAGATATCTTTTCTATTTTGCTTTATGAAAAAGGAATTGATAAGAATTAATCTAAAACCTGCAATAATGACAGGGAAGGGGAATAGAGTTGTATAAAAGATGGGCATTAAGGGGGTTAGAACTGCGTGCGTTTGAGATGCGAAGCAGTAGGCTAGGAAATGAGGTGAAGCATCACAGCGAAGGGGGTTTATTTTGGCTGCACAAGAACTTCCATTTCCCTCCCCCTGCAACTTCCACACGTGATAAGATTGGTAATGATAACTAAATATATAATTGAAATGAAACGAAGGGAGCGTAAAGTTCAAACAGATGCACTTGCTAGTCCTCTGCATGCGCACAGCTCCTGCAAAATAGAAGCATTATCACAAAGCTTTGCTCCTTCATCAAGAGGAATTGTTTGAATATCTGATGTAGCATGCGCGTGGCTAAGGCTAGTTAAGCGCTGACACTCAGAGAATACGAATGAAGGCAGGCATTTTTAAGGGCCTTCAAGGAAATAGGTGCCCAAAACACACAGGCAAGCATTTAATTCCTGTGAAAACCCAGTATTTCAACTTCCTCGCTGAAGAGATTTCTTCAGATAATTCAGAAAGCTAACAGCATATGCTACAAAGATTCTTTTTTTCTTATGGACACTTGGGATTCAGCATTATGATTGGGTTGCAAGTGAAATTCAGTCTTATGCTTCTCCTTGCAAGACCTCCAGCCTTTTGGGAAGTTTCAGAGTGCATTTATTAGTTATTATGGTAATAATGTGAAGAAAGGCTCCAGCCTGCCGTAGCAGGTACAACCTGCAAGAAAAGAAATCCCTTTTCTTCCTCACACCTACTCACATCTACCCACTGTCCATATTTTTAGCAAAAAGGCAACTTAGAACGCATAAGACGTGTTGTTGCACCCAAAACAAACATCCAAGTAAGCCTTATAAATCTTATGAGCCAAGACAAGGTGAGCTCAGCAACCTCACTGCCTGTGTCCTCCTCACAACAGTTTGAAGGAAACGCGAGCAGAGGCACACAAAAATGCAATTAGGGTATTACGAAGCATCTCTCATGTCTCAGTCCTAGAAAGAGCTGCACAAATGGGGCATCTCCCAGAGCTCAGATTGCAAATTACTCCCATTGGGCTCCCAAGGCTGCTGAGCATCTGCGGCTTACAGGGAGGCAAACGGGAGTAATCTGGATTTCCAAAAACGTTCTTCTCCATCAGTGGGACACTATTTTCAGGGCCGGATCGTGCAAGGGCTGGAAATAGGCACAAAATGGTGTTCGGAGCCTATTTAAGCCAAGCAGAATGTAGTAGAGTTCCCTCTAGGGAGGCTCTTACCTGTGTGGGGCTTGGCAGAGCCACCTGGGTTGTGGGATGCTGTCTGTCCCATTTGGCCTCCGTCACCATGCAAGAAGGACAGACGGACAAAGAGAGAGTGAGACTGGACCCGGGGGGTTGCAAGCAGGCTATCAAAAAGTCCCAAACAGCTCCATCTTATACAACTGATTTTTTTTCCCCCCCTCCCAGAAGGGCCAGGATCACAGAACTGAAAGCCTAAAACCGTGCGTGATAATTAAGAAAGCATCGTGAACAGCGCAAGCTCCTAACCAGACAGGAGAGCCGCTCCAGTTAGAAGAAAGCCACCGGCATTCAGGAGGGAGCGAAGCCAGCAACTGAGATAGGCATCAGTGGACAGGGAGGAGGGAGGGACATGATGAGAACTGGCAGGAGTAGCATGTTGAGGCCAAAATTGTAGGAAAATAAGGGAAGGAGAAGGAGCGCTGGACTACACGGCGTTCCTGGTTCATCAGATCTGGCCCCGCTGTGAGCTCCAGCTAAAAGCAGGAAGGGTTTTATCTCCTCTAGTCCCACAGGGAGGCTGGTCCAGACTCTGATTGCTCTCTCATTGTCAGAAACGATCTTCCAATTTCCAGGCTAAATTTATTCTGGGCTGGTTTATGTACATTTGTTCTTGTGCCAGCACTGTCCTCAGGCATAAATAGTTCTCCTTTGCTGATGCTCTCCCCTCCCCATCTTCCGCCAACATATTTATAGGCAGCACTCTTCCTCAGCTTTCATTTTGCTAATTTAATTAAGTCAGGCTTCCCTCGCCTTCCCTCCGAACACGAGCTTCATTTCTCTTATTGTGTTAGTAGCCAGCCCCAGCTCTTCGGTCCAGCTCCAGTGTCCCTTCGAGGAAAACATGAGCCATAAAATCACCAGTGGTGATCTCTCCTAGAAAACAGATGCTTATGAGCAGAGTGCCTAATTGCAAACTAATAGAGACAGGCTCATGTTTTATCCTGTCAGCTATTTTGAATCAGTTAGAGATCATAAATAGCGTTCTGGAGCACCGGCAGGTCCCATATTGCTTTCTAATGTATTCAGTTTACGTTTTGGCCAAGTTGACTCCGCAATCCTGAACCGTTCTTCCTTTTCCAATTATGCTGTGCCACTTTGTAAAACCATACGATGTATGACAGATTAAATATTGTCCTATTTGGGGTTAGAAAGTGGATCGTATTGCAGAAGGAGAAAGCTATGTCCGGCAGAACGGAGGGCAATAAGAAGTGTCGTTCCCACTTTTCTTGCAAAAAGAGAACTTCACAGCAGACTGATGGATGTAAATACTCCTGCTTTACTTTGTATTTGGGGAAGAAGTCAAACCCATGGACTTCTTAATGACTAAAGGTTATGCAAAAGTGGCAAAATATGGTCACTACAAATGCTAGATATATTTAGGTGATCAAGGCTAGGAACTTGTATTTAAGAATTGTAAAAGAGCCAGCCCAGGAACCATTTGGACCAGCTAACGTTCATTTTAGTAAGAGCCCAAAAAGCTTTCAAAAAATGGAAAAAGCTAACATCGCTTCAACATACATACAGAGGGGGTACAGCAATGAAATCCACAGAGTTTAAGGAAACTAAACTTATTACTATTTTCTTTAAATGTCTGGTTAACGAAAGTAATAATAGATTTAGCATGCCACTAGTATTTCTTGTCTTCTAAGCAGATGCTGGTACTTATCAGAGCTTTCCTTCAATACAAGTGAAAAAGGGGCAGATTAATAAATGCAGCCAACTGCCTGACGACTCAGGATACAAGGCGATCGCCATCCTAACTATTTCTGGGAGGCAGTTAATTGCTGGGATGTGACATCTTAAAAGGAAAAGCAGAGAAACTTGGTGTCTTTGCTGGTATTAGGTTTTGGTGGCCATTGACCCCGGGGAAGTCCAGCGCACTACGAGGCAGTGCGGAGAGACAATTTTGTCCCCACATGCTATCACATCACTGCTGAGTAAAGCATTATTTCAATACCGTATCCCCCACTGGCTCATTGCAGGACTGGCTAGTGTTTCGTGCGATGATTTTGATCACCCCGCGAGCAAGACAGGCTCCTCCAGCCAAAACAGAGGAGAAAAGGTGCAGCTGGAGACCAATTTGCTGTAGCACAACTGCCAGAAATAGCAGAGAAAAATGGAAATATCTGTAAAGAATACCTAGCCCTTCAGTAAATAAGGAAAGCTGTTGTCAAGATGTAAAATAGCAAGGCGTTACTCGTATGAGACCAAATTGTAGCAGGGTGCAATAGGGCCAGAGGAACAGTTATCTCCAGCCACTCACTCATTTCTTTGTGGAAATCGCATTTGTTGCTGGCTCAAAGACACAGAAGCCACAGCTTCCAGCAGCATTAGCAGCACAACCAATACATCAACAATTTGTCAAAATGACAAAACTAGCAGGAGAAGAGAAGGGGAAGTATGTTCTTTCCAAGGACCTCCATGGGGAATTTGCAGAGATCAGCTGTTAAAAACAAAGCAAACAGCCAGCATTCTCCAAGACAACTCATTTCACTTGTGATGCTACGCTTCCGGGCTGCTGGGGCTTTCCTGAGCCAACAATTGCTGTCAAAAGAGAGAAGAGTCCGCTACAGAGGACTCAGGACAATCTTGCAATGGGTTTTCTTCAGCAGAAGCAAGCAGATCTAGCACGAAAGCATCCTGGCTAAGTGAGGATTATTAATATCAAGAGAGTGACTGCAAAGCACCTCATGCTATTGAGATATTAGCTTTCAACTGCAACACTGCTTCCCCACAACCTGCACCGTTCCCCCGCAAGATGCTCGCAGGGAACCCAAGGTCAGGTTGGCCCCCGTGCCACCAGCAAGGGAGAACTGGGGGAGCAGCTGCCCCATAGGAGGGGGCATCGCTGGCAGAGGTGGATGGGTGGCCCCAGGGCAGCGCGGTGATTGATTCCCCTCATTAGCCTGGGTGGTTAAGTGGGATGGAAGGGTGGCCACGCTGCCAACGGTGGCCCAGGGAGAGTGGTTTATCTTGCTGAAGTTCGGTGTGAGCAGGACGTTCCCAAGCGTAATGGCAGGCAGGAGGAGCAGCAAGCCCTTGCTGCTTCGAGCATGGAGCTTAACACATTTACAGCAGGGGTTATGCGCTCTGCCATAGCATGGGACACTTCCGTGCTATCACCCCAAAATAAAGTGTTCCCTGGAAACCCAATGCCTGTAACACCCTACCTCCTGGGGCCAAATCTTACGGTGAACACGCACAGGGAGAAAGTAAGAAGTTATTAAAAACTTCTTCGCTTCCCACAGAAAATTCTCCTGCAGTCTCACCATTAGAGGTAGGTTAAAGCTGGTTTGACTTGGGGTTTGGTGGGTCGCGGTGCGGGGGAGGGCAATTTTTTGGAAATCAAACAAAGGCACCAGCCATCATGCTGCGACACCCGCAGCACGATGAATGTATGAAGCAGTCGCCAAACACGACAGCCGCAGGCGACGACAAAAATGAAATATGGGAAATGGCAAATCAGCACAGACAGGAGGAAGAGGGAGCACCAGAGAGGTACCAGCCCGGGTCGCCTGCGAGGCAGGTCATCGGCCACTTTGAGCTACAGACTGCTTTGCTTTTTCTTTGCTCCCCCAAAATCAGCTGCATCCCTCGCTTTGAGGGCAATTAACCTGCGGCTCCACTAAACACATCACTCCGACCCTGCAGAGCTCCCACCGGGCCCTCATCCTCCTCAAACATCCCTGCATCCGGGCGGTTTCTCAGGAGAAACTCCACCCCGACTACTTTTTTATCCTGACGTACAGCCACACCAGGCTCAGCCCCTTGCTCTGAGGCAGGGAAGCGGGCATCTGCACGTGTAAATAATTGTGTATGTATATAGGCCAGCGCCAGCCGTGGGGCTGCTGCAGACACGTATGCATTTTTCTTGCCTCCTTAGGCAAGCTGGAAAATGTCACTTGCTCACTAGGCAATTGCTAAACATTTTGCTGCCCTAAGTGTCCGCCTGCTCTGTGTATGCAGGAGCAGGTTACAAGCACATCTAACACTGAGAACAGGTTTCTCTTTTTTTATACATTTTGCTCCATTTTTTTTTTTTTAAAGGCACACACAGCAATTTAGAGCTGGGGCCCAAAACTGAAGCAAACATCCATACCCACACACCCATCCCTGTTCTTACTTGTCACCCCCTTCTTCATTTTAACCCTAGGAGGGAAACCTGTCCCTCTAAAAGCAGCACCATAAAGCTTTTATTTGCCCCAGCAAAGCCCACCGCGCAGAGAAACGCCTGCCGAGGGCTGAGAAGCCATTGTGCATCCCAAAACCAAAGCCTTGGCCAGGAAGGTGCGGGAGTGGGTTCTCTGTGTGGTCCATATTCACATGCGGGAGTCACACACGTGCCGCAGGGGCTGCTGCTTCTCCTCGTCCTGACTCCTCCATCCATGGGGAGGAACACGAGCATCTAGTATAGGAGTTAAATTCACAAACAGGTGCCTGCTGCTGAATCCCATGCTAATAAAAATAAATGTGTTTAGGGGAGAGGGCTCGCAGTACCATTTGGAGCAAGCACCCTACGGCGAGCACAGCGCTACGTTGCGGTGGGAGGACATGTCGAGTCCTTCCTGATCGGTGTGCAGAAGCAAGAGGAGGAGGATGAAAGGGATGAAGCCAAGTGGAGGAATGGAGCAGGGAGACTTTGCACAGAGCTGAAGCTCTCCAGGAAGGTAGAGGGCAGCTGAAGATGCTTCAGAAGGGACTGTGCTTCCCACCTCCTAGCAACAGATGCCAGCAAAAAAAGCCAAGGAAGATGGTCAGAAGACAGCCTTGCTTGAGAAAGTGAGGTTTTGTTGTCGGTTATTTTGTTTGTTTGTTGGCCAAGTCTCACCCCAGTGGACCCCCATGCCTCCTCTTTAGGCTCCTTACGGACACCAACACCATCACCCCAACCCAGCCAGGCTGCTTCTTGCCCCCAGCAGCCCAGGTAACAGGTCTGCATGCCTTCAGCCCTGCTCGTACCACCACTCTTGCTCTCTCCCCTTGTTGTTGCAGCTTTACTCAGGTCAATAAGGCCACAGTTTGGGCCACAGTCAAGCATGGGTGGCCAAGCAGCTCTGCAGCAAAAAGAGGGACCCCGATATGATGCACAGGATGGCGCGTAGCTGGGAGGGAGCGCTCTGCCCCTTGGGGTCTTCTGCTGCTGACTGTTTTGGACTCCATCTGGCTGCCAGCAACTGCATTCGTCCGTGAGCAGCAAACAGGGCAATATCTGTAGACACCAAAGCATCTGGCACCAATACATTTTACCTCATCAGCAAATGGCTGGAGGACACCATGCTCAGTGCTTTTAAAGACATTGCAGGGGGGAACCTGTGTCTACAGGAAAAAACACCCTTCCCCCTTCACTGTATCAATTACATAAGATGCATTAAAAGGTTTTAGTAATGATTTCTTGTCAATAATCTGGATCTTCGAGTCCCACTGCTTTACTGTCCTTATTCAAACCCTCCAGGGAGCAAAACATCCCAGGCACATAAGGGACATACCACAGATACGACAGCAAAGGCAGAGGAAAGATAATAGAAAAGAGATACTGGGCAGACAAGAAAGATCAGAGGCAGCAATCTGTATGAGCACAGACAGATCACGAGTTTAAAGGAAGGTGATTCTTCACTCTACGCCTATACAAATGATTTCCTTCCCTATGCGGTTCCCCCCCTCCCCTCTCCCCTGATGATTTGAAGGCTTTGGGAGCTGCAGTGTGACTGTCTTTCTGTGCAAGCCAGCCAACGATTTAACTAGGCAGGAGGAAAGCACTCTTCTTCCATCACCAGTGTTCAATAAAAAGTTTAAAAAAAAAAAGAAGAAAAATCAGGGAAGAGTCCAAGCTGGGAATCATCAGAAAAAAACACAACCAAGAACATAAAAAAACAGAAAAATAGAGGGGAAAAATATGCTCAGGCAATCCTTCCAGCTCTAAGCCACCCTCCAACACTTCTCAGGTAATGTGAGGTCTTAACACAGAGATTAATCTGCAAGCTGCTGAGCTGGAGAGGGGCAACCTGGCCTGGGAGGAGCCTCCACGCCAGGCTAGACCTTCTGATAATCACTAGTAGAGGGCTAAGGAGGAAAGTTGGCCAACATGTTTGTTGAGTCCATGAGTGATAAAGAATTGGGAGCAGAGGGCTGTTGCTGGTTATGGTAAGGCTGTTCTACGAATGCTATTTATCTGCCTGGCCCTGGCTTGCTAATCCCGATCTATGCATCCATAATGCTTTGATTGTCCCCATAGTGCCTTTCAAGTGCTTGTATGGGGCCAGGGCTGTTTGAGACAGGCGCTTATGGGTGTTCTGTGATGCATCCGGGCACATCTGCCAGCCCAGTATCCCACAGGTACATGGTACACGCGGTCACAACATCCATCGGTCTGACACCAATCACGTCTGAACCTGTCAGCCATTTCTAATTGCATCCAAAAAGAAGGGAAGAGGTCCCGGAAAATATCACTGGGTACCACAAATTTCATCTTCCCTCATGAAAGGCGACAGTGGGGACATTTGTCTGATTCAGAGGAGAAGCCAGCAATTAGGAGTTTGTTAAACTCCAGAGAAACCACATGGGAGCTGCGTGATGAGCCCAACCACAAGCAAAAAGCAGACTTTTTTAGTCTTGCTGTTCATGGGATGACTTATTCTCATTACATAAGGTAAACGCAAAAGGGTAGAACAGAAGAAGTTATTCCTGATTAAATCAAAACTCACAAAGACACGTGACACTGCAGGAATGCATGTTTCCTGTCTTTCGACAACATTCCCAGCTCATAGGAGCAGGAAGGTTGTGGGATGAAGGTTTGGCTGATTGTTGGTTTTTTTTTTTTTTCCTTCAAGACCTTCATCTTGCTTTGCAACCAAATGTTGCCTGGAGCCCATCCAAAGCTTTCCAAGAGCACAGCGTCTTGAGCATGCATGCCTTGCAGCTTTTCCATTCTTCTTGACATTGTAAAACTGTCTTGTAAAAGCAAAATTAAAGGCTTGAGTGCTGGCCACAAAGCCCTTACTGCAGACATGTTTTCTGTTGTATGCAATTCCAAGAGAGAGGAGGGGGGGGAAGAAAAGGGGGGCAGAGCTATTGGCATTAAACTTCTTTATAAATCTATTAAAGGTATTTTATCACTTCCCGACATTCGTCTATAAAAACCACTCAGCTACGTTTACAAATTATAAAATTAGTTTTACGTGCAGGGTCCAGCTAATGGCACAGCTAAATCTAGGGAGCAGGAAGATTAGATGCTTCTCCCTTCTTCATATTGGGATTTATTTTGCAGCATCCCTGTGCAGGGAGCAGCATCCATCCTAGGGTGGAATACTTTCCCTCCTGAGCCAAAGCTTTCAGAGGTCAAGAGATGTGACCGCTAACTGGAGTTTCGGAGAAGATGCATCTGTAGTGAGCAAACAGTGCTGGACGGCTCAGGAAAACATTTGTGGTCCACAAAGATTAAGTGTTTGTGATAAATCAGGGAACACAAAACTGGAGAATTTAAATCCCATGCAAGACAATTTATGTGTATGGGATGGAGGGAGGGGGATGTGATATTAAAAACTTTATTCTTCCTATTCACATAAAACAGGTGTATGCCTCACACTGTGCTGTCAGCAGAAGATCATGGTGGTGGTAAGCAACCACCCGTGCTTGAACACTACACAGGGGTGGCCTTTCACTACACACCTAGGACATACAATACCTTGTAGCTGCATTACACGCACTTGGTACCCTGCCGTGATGTTTTGAGAAACACTGGGCAGCAGCAAGCTAGTCCCCAGTGGTCTCCCATTTCCTGGCTACAGCCCAAGGCCCCACCTAATACATTTCTCTAGAAGAGTGCTGAAAGACCCATTACAGAGACAGGACCAGCATAAATATTAATTCAGCACAGCACAGCTGCCGGGAAGGGAGGAGGGGATATGTTTCTGCCCTTCCTGAACAGGACCAGAGGCACTCCTTCCCAGCTCTGTGCTTCACACCCGCTCGCGTCCCCTCCTCCCCAGCCCTGGTACCTCTCCAGACTCCCCAGGCACTACGTGAGGTGCAAAAAGAGGTTCAGCATTGCTTACCTGGTCCACGGGGATGCTGCCTGCTTCCCTGTGGCAGCCCAGTGCTTACAGCAGAGCAAGGTCACCTCCCGATGCATTTGGCCACTTGCTAATCCTCGCACTGCTGGGGATCAATGTGGCAGGGGAGGAGGGAAACAAACACAGCAGTTTCCCCAATTAAGGCTGGAGGAAGAAACAAAAGCTAATCAGCTTTGAGCACAGGGGACAAAAAGGGAACAAGCTTCTTCAAGGCATGTTCTCGGCTTTAGTTCTCTGCTCCCTTTAAAAAAAAATAATTTCATTCTGTAGCATATTAATCACCACAAGTCAGCCTCGGCAAGAGCTATCCATGTGGCTATGCAGGGACTGGGAGGACACTGTTACAGCAGGATTATTTACTTTTATAACCCTTACAGAAACAAGAGATAACTACATGAGCAAAACCCCACATGCAGCAGCTGCCTGATTCATTTGTGTGCCCTCCTATTTGTGCACACTCCAAAAGGGCTGATGCTCCGGTTGCCCCCACAAGAGAATCACAAAGCAGCATTGCCACCACGCACAGGTTGCTTTTGAGGCAGCCGGACTTGGAGTGGGGAGCCAAACCTGCTAAAAAGCCCCCCCGCAAGGGATGCTCAAGGGCTCGGGACCAGAGGCCACCCAGGGCCCTGGGGATGTGTGATGGCACAAGGCAAAGCAGCATGTGCAGCAGGATGCTCAGAGCCTCACTATTGCTCCCACTGGGTTCTCCTCTCAAAAGGAGGCAGAAAGCCTCCTAAGCAGCCCACAGCCACAAGCCTTCCAAAAGCTCAGGTCATCGCAAGCCAAGAAAGAGCCTGCAACAAACCGAGAGCCCTCCCCTACCACCACCGTCTGACCTGCAGCTCCACGCAGGACCCATCCCTCGAGCAAACAGATGAAAACCCTTCTACACCTCTTCTCCCCGTCCTCATACACAAGGCAGAAATAAGTTGTGTTGGGAGCAGCTTCACCCCACCAGTGTTTCCCCCGGTCCACCAGGTGCAGCCTGGAACTGCTTCAAAATCAAATGGCGCGTGGGGAAAACAAAATGGTTACCTCCAGTCTCCACTGCGACGAGCCAAACCTTGAAGCAAAAGTGTTCTTGCATCCCCGATTTCCATTTGCCCCTGAACTTGTCTCTCACACCCTCTGAAGCAGTCTCCCATCTCCGCAGAGCTCTGCAGGTGACATCCTGATCTACAGATGTATAAAGGAGTCTTTGTTTGCCAGATAAGGGCCACAAAATGCAAATAAAAAGCCCCAAATAGCACAAGATCAAACAGGGTCCATATCTATCCTTTCAAAGGCATCCAGACTGCAAAGCTCGCTATAAGCAATGGTTTTGTTTGGAACATCAAATATGATACTAAAAGCATCTTCTGGGGGAAAAAAAACAACATGCATATGAGTTTGTTTATGTTATAACTTTAATCTCTCCAATAACAGGTCTTTAAAGCTTATTTCAGGCTGAAAAAAATAATACTGAGTAATGAATCAAGGCCTTAAGAGGCTGATAAGCAGCAGGGAACCATTGCAGAGAACGTACTGGTGATTTAATTGAAGTCTTAAAGATACTCCCAGAAACAAAATCCATTCACCTATCCAAATGATGAAAGGACTGCAAATTCCCTTAAACTCATCTGCCTACCTCACGCATCTCCTGGCCGGTAGCAGACGGCTGGGGCACAGAGCACGCCACGCAATTCAGAGTTGGAGGTTTTCAGTCAGCAGGGAGGTAGGGTCATTCTGAGGCAACTCAAGGCAAAATTTGGCTTATTTCTTTCTAAACAAAATTAAAAGCAAAGAAAAAAAGGAAAAAAGGTTCACTGGGGGAGTGGGGAACTTTTTTTTTTTATAAGGTTAGCATTCAAAAAGTAGGAGTCAAAGAATCTCATTTCAGAAATGCTCAAAGAAATGGTTTGATTTTTTTTTAAATTGCTACTTTCTGCTTTTTTTCTCTGTTGAGTTCAACACAAATAATGTCAGCTGACCTGACACCATATTTTTTTCAACAAATGCACTTATGTACATTCAAAAAAAGCCTAGTTCTTTAGCCTTAATTTGTGCAAAACCACTAATTTTAAGTTGTTAGCTTTCTGCTAGAGATAAATAGACTGAACAAATGGCTGAATAAAGATGATTCTCACCAGTGTATTAAAAGGGCTGACAGAAAGAATAAAAAAATAAGACTGTATATCAGAAAAGGAAAAATATAAAGTGAGTATAGACAAACTACTAGAAATATTTACAGGCAGGGAACACCAGCGTTAACACTCGCATGTTTGCACTACCAACCCCCTTTTTGCTTTTAAGGTTTCACATATCACGGCATCGCATACACACTCCCTGTGAAAGCCTCAAATTAAGCAGCCTAATATTATCTGGAATAGCTTGGAGTGACCTCAGGAGCAAGCTCTCTTCACTTGGAGCCAGCGTTTGAGTTTTTCTTGCAGAGGAGCGTTTCACCCCTGGGTAACCCGCTCCAAGGCCTCGGGGACAGGTGCTCCATTTACTCATTAAATAATTCTGACTCATGAACACATCAGAAAACTTGCATTGTGGCCTTTGACAGTTCACCTCTATAAAGAGAAAGTTTGTCGAAGAAATCATTTTCTGCAAATCGTTCGTGCAACATTAGTCATGTTTGTCCCTTCCTCCAAGCTTCGCAGAGAGAGGTCCAATAATTTTTCTATTATTTTCATTGCCTTCCCCTGCACCCTCATCTATTTTGACCGAGTGAACTTGCAACTTTATCTCATCTTCCGGCAGTGGCAGATCAAGACAGAACTGCTTGTCCTGGCCAAGAGGAATGGGTTTAAATACTATTTTCATCTTTTTTTTTCCTCTGCAGACAACCTAAATGCCACTAATATCCCAGTCTGGGCTGGCTCTTGGCCTTCAGAGGGGTCCGACCAACGAGGAATAATGGGCACAGGGACAGGACTGGAAGGTCAAACCTTACTGATCGTACTTACCTTCATTGCTTTTATTCTATGACCAGCCTCTTTCCCTCTGCTTTTTTTTTAAACCAGCCAAACTGCCTATGGGCATCCCTCATGCCCACGCATTTCTTTAAGCCAAGTGCAAAGCACAGCACTGAGAAAAGATGAATGATAAAGACGCTCTTAAAGGTAACCTTAAAGATGCTCACCCAGGCACACTTCTGGGCCCATGAGCACGTACCTTCTTGGGTTGCATCTTAGGTGAGAAACCAGTTTTTAAAGAACTTCTCTATGCAAGACAGAAGTATCCTAAACATCTGGTTCCTATTTACTTCCCCCCCTCCCAAAACTCAGCAGAATTTTAGAAGATCTGCACGTTTCTATCTGGTTGCTGAGCAGGGAAAAGCTGTTTCTGAGCCTTCTCCACTATATATTTTCTTCTGACATAAATATGAATTAAGGTTATGGCTGAGTGTGATCTTCCCAGGAAAAAGTGTAGATTACATCGATGTGACCCATTAAAGCAATCTTAAATGCCCACTGATGGTTCATTATTGCAAGTTCCTTTCCTTCCTGATGTAGAATTTATTCAATATATTGGAGGAAAAAAATGTCTCCAGGAAGGCAGCGTCCGTGCATCACATTAATAAAAGGAGACAATGCAAGGGATGGGCTGGACGCATTGGAAGAGGAGTCTCCATTTACTCAAGCCTGCTGGATGAATTAAAATACCCTTCCTGAAGGGCACATAGGCCAAAGGGAAAACGTTAATTAGCAAAAGTCAGAAAGACCGAGGACATCCTTATCCCATGCAGCAACAGATCATGCTGTGTGAAGCATGAGAAAACAGATAAAATACTCTGCCTGCCTGAAGATGCTCAGGAACCCAAGAAACCCAAGGGCTAACCAGCTGCAGTGCTTTTCGCCCCCATCTCCTTTCAGGTGCAAATATTGCAGCCTGCATCGCACTTGATCTGGGAGCTTATGGGGCGATATAAGTCAGAGGATGTGTGGTTACAAAAAGAACGGCTCAAATGCAGCCAGCACTCCCGTGCCCCAGCAGTGAAGGGACTTCCCAGACACGAGTGGCCGCTGGCTGTGGCTATTTCTTCCAGTTTCCGCCAGTGACTCAGACATGGCATCAAATGCCACCACCTAATTAGCTCACAGGTTTGTGACTCCTTTCTTTAATATCTGTGCCCCACTGCAAGGCAAGAGACAGTATGCCGAGCTGCAAGTTGGGTTTCCAAAGAGCGGGTGGGAGGCTCCCCAAAGCATTGCTGCTCTCTCCTTCCCCATCCCCTGCTCAGAGAGCAGGGACAGAAGGCTGCGAGGCTCTTCAAGCTCAGGGGAGCTAGAACTTCACAAGCCTTAAAAGAATCTCTCTTCCTTTATCTTACATTTTGCCTCTGCAACCCAAATCTGGCTTTATAAACACTTTGCTGTGAGTCAAGTCTAGAGGGATTTTTCCCCTCCCTCACACCCATATGATTCAATTAAAAAAAAAACTGTCTGGAGTAAGAGGAGCTTGTGCTATGGAAAGAAAAACTGCTCAGGCACAAGAGTGATGGAAGAGAGCATGTACACTTACCAGCTTGTCCCCCTTGCAGACAACGCAGTGCTGAAGACACACGTCCAAGAGTCAATCGGAGGCAGCTGGTCCTGAGCCACACTGGGTGACTACCCCACACACGGTCCTGAAGGCTAATTTCAGAGTTGAAGAAAAGAGTTGGCTCCTGCGGGTAACTCTGATACTGTGTATAGTAGAGGGGTCCCCTGGGGAATTGCGCCTTGAATCATTTAGAGGGGGTAGGCAGCTTGCGGGCTGCTGCTGCAAGGTGAGATGCTGCACGTCTTCCATTCTGTTAATTCATAGTATTGACAAAACATTAAATATTAAACGCCAAAGAATAAAGGGTTCTCTTTTAAGAGACTGATTTGAAAACGTTGGGAGAGGGTCCTTTGCCATGCAGAACAGGTCAGGCAAAAGTCTTCGGCATCATGTGGAGGGTGTTGTGTTGGAGAGCGAGGACTGCCTTCCCTCTCCTCTCCCCATGGCTCCTACCTGCAGGGGTTTGCACAGTGCCTGCCCCACAGCTTTGCAGAACCACTTGGGTCAGAAGGGACCTTGGGATGTGATGGTGACAACTCCCTTGCATAGGTCCTAAAACAAGCCCAGTAAAAGCTCGGGCTCCGAGGCACAAATGCCTAGATCCAGCCCCGCGCTGTCATGCTCCTCTTCCCTACCCACTGGGAAATAGGGGATGGCTAACCAGGGGGAAAGAGCAGAGGGAGCCAAGACCAAGCTGAAGCCTACCTTCTTCCCCCCTAAAATTTCCAGATGGGTCAGCTTCCTTATTCTCTGCAACTTCCTTCCAATTTTCTGTGTTCTTCATGCATCTAATTAATGATTCAGATCGTTACCGTTTTTGGAGCAGAAACTCTCTTCCCATCTATAAAGCAGCCATGCCAATTCTTAGCCCTAATTTTAAACAACATATTTTGTTTAAGCTTTCCGCACAGAAAACAGCTTGAGACCAAAGACTTTCCTGTCTCTTCACAAGACAATTATTCAGAGCGCTATCAGCAAATCTGAACGCACCTTCATCTGCAAGGAGGATTTCTCCCAGCACTGCCACACAGTCCACCCACCTATAGATGCACACAGGACTACAATCGATACATGTTAATTAAGCTGCAGCCCACTCCAATTAAAATTATAGAATCTGAAGGACAGAGATTTATTTTTGTCAGTAAATTAATTTAAGCGTTCATTAATTTTAATTTCTAAATTATATATCACTTTAATGATAAATAATTCCTCTCATTACAGAGGAAACATATGGAACAGAAAGATAAAATGGAAGAGACTGAGACCCAGCGAGGAATATGTTCTCCGGCACTTCCCTCTCTTTCGGCACATCAGCAACCCCATTTATGTCAGCAAACTGGGCTCTTTTGAAAATTTGGCTGGCGAGTGCAGTGCTGAAATAAGAACAGAGATTCTTTGAGTATCTCACCTCCTTCTCTGCTGGGAACATGAAAGCTTGGCTGTGAAATCTCGGTGTTTTAGAATAGCTGAAACTTTGTGCATGCTACCAAAATAAACACTTTTCTGCGGAAATAAAAATATTACTGTGTTAACAGTTTGTTGCAGTTTTTTTTGTTTTGTTTTTTTGTTTTTAAACTTTTATAGAACAAGGCATGTTGTTTGACAGCTTAACCATTTCTGCGTGCATCCCAGGCAGAAAGCACTGATTTGGTAAAGCAAGGGTCGTGCAGCATCCTGTACTCCGCGTTAAACCCTCCCTGCCTTGGGTATGGGCAGCTGGTTAAATATGGAGCAGAGCACTATTTTTGGCCTTCTTTTCCCAGCAGGTGCTGGGTGGCAGATAATCCAGGCTAACCCAAACACTGCTTTTAACCCATAGCATCTTCATCCCAAGGGACAGCCCAGCGGCTCACCTATCGGCATCCCTCACATCCGTGCCTTGCATTTTCTCTGCTCCACCTCAGTGGAGAACTAAGCAAGCATCCCGAAGTCTCTTCCTCCTGTATAAAGCAGAACACAGTGTCTGGCACCCTAAAGCGTCTCTCGCCAAGATCACAAGCTCTTCACCCCGCCAAGCACATCCAGGCAGCACTTCCCGCAGCCGGGATGCTGTATAAATAGCAGTGCTGCCTACTGAGGCTCCTCCACACAGACTATCGTACCCTGCCCGGGACCTGTCAAATGCCAAAAATCAAAATAGATTAGCTGAATAAACTATTCAATGAAGAGTGCCGTTACTCCTCAAGCACTGTGCTGGACTGGTAATAATTGATCAGCTTCACAGCCGATGGTGGTAAACAAACAGCAAAACAAAATTGTTCAGTGAATAGACTATCTGACAAAAAAGAGCTAAAAAAGCACCAGATCTCGGCCTCTGGGGAGCTTTAGACCTGCAGTGCAATTACGGTCTTTTCTTACCATATTTCTCCCCTTGAAGGATCACCCCATGAAACAATGACGTAGCCCTCTTCCCTGCCCGGTTTTGCAGCTCTCGTTGTGAACCATTGCTGCTGCCTTTCTAGGACATCAAGTCAGCTACAAATTCCTGGGAGACGAGGAGTGTGTCACCCTCCCGCAATGCCAAAATTAACCATATTGCCTTCTCAAGATCCATACCCTTCCTTCCCCTTGGAGAACCGTCCCTGGCAGGGCAGCTTTGCTGAAGTCAAAGGGATTCCTCCTGCGAGCAGCAGCCCGGCAGTCTGCGTTTCCAGGTATCAGGACAAAAGCATGCAGGAGATAACCCAGTGCTTTGAGCAGGTGGAAAGGCAGATCAGCAGCTTGGAAAACTTCTTCAACAGGAACACGCAGCATCTACGTAACAGAGAAGGTTCAGTCAAAACGGGGATGGGGCAGCAAAAGAGAAACTAAGCAAAACACGGCTAGTAATCTTCTGTTTCCTTGACTGTTGCAGATATTTCAGCATTTACAGAAAGCCTTTCCCCTCCGTATATCTATTTGCTCTTCCATCCAGCTATGCTGAATTCCCATATTTATGACATCAGTGCAAGTTTCTATAGAGATAATTAATTAACACAACATAACCTGCAAAGTAATAAAATTGCTGAATTTATTAACACAGCATTGGAAGTAGACAGGGGTGGGTAGAAAATCTTACTTCTAAAAAGCAATATCTTTAATGATCCTCCAAGCACCAAGTGAGACGGTTGGGTCCGAAGATCATTTCCACGGTACATGAAATGTGCCGCATTTGCTGTAATCACAGTCATTAGGCGCCCAGAGGAGAATTAGAAAAATAGCAGTAAAGATGAATGAAGGTTCAGTCGAACAACTGCAGGTGGAGAAAAAGTTCCCTGAGCATCCAGCAAAAATTCTTCCTCCCAACTTAGCAAAATGCACCAGCTCAGCAGGCACTTGGCCAAAGATGCTGCAGGCTGGGATGTCCTAGTGGCTAACCCTGAGAGTCCCTAAATGCAGGTCACCCCAAAAATTATCTTTCCAGGGGTGGCTGTCTTCTATGGAAGAGAAGCCTAAGGCAGGTTAAGAGCATCTCCTCCTTGTGAGACCTTCTGAGCAAGCCCACGTTGAGAGGGGGGTTGAGACAAGCTCTCAGCACCCCTGGAGGACTCCGCCACAAGCCAGTGGCCTCCCCAGCTGCTGATGGAAGCAAGGTCTTCCTGCCTGTCACAGGTGGGCCACGCCAGCAGGCACAAGGCCAGACCAGAAACTTTCACCTCTCTCACAGGCAGCTGCCTCCCGGCTGTCAGCTTGACATTTACAGCTGACAAGGACATCAGGGACGTGTCAACGTGTGCAAGTGAGACAACTGCTCGATGATGGATGTAACTCCACCCAGGAGCTTGCCTTCCTGGCAAGAACTAGACCAAAAAAAAGGATGCCATTGAGCATTCAGGTGGGTGCCACACTTGCGGTCTGATCTAACTCCACCCTTTCTGTTAATTTAGAAAATTAAAATCAATCCCCTTTTCTAGCAAGACCTTATTTTATTACTTGTCCTGTGCTAATTAGAATCTTTTTATATTCTTTTTGGTCCAGGCTCTCTGCCTTCTGAGGTTAGAAAGAAGAAAGCAGCAGATGAAATTGGGTCACTTAACCCTCAGGACGCTACCATTTGTTAGCAAAGGTGCCTTGCATGCAATGAAGCAAAGGGGAAAATGCTTTGGGAGAGACACACATGCAGAATAAACGAGCAAGAGACTGTTTTTGGACAAAAGTGACACCAACAAGCAACGCTTGCCTTCCATAACCATGAGAGCTTTGTCATATAGTATTTTCATGGCAAGCTTTGTTGTCATCCCAGAAGTGACATCTGCACTTATAGCACTGCCCAGTAAAAAGCAACCAAACTATACAAAAAAACTCAGGGGCATTTAACAGAAAAATCAGAAGGCCAGAATACTATTGTCCAATTTATAAGCTGTCTCCATAATATGTTGTTTCAATAAAAGCATGGAGAAGTGTGCAGCTTTTATACTGCATTCATGTAAAACACACGCGAGGAAAATTAGAACAAAAAATACCCAAGTATTAAATGCATTATCTGTTTGGAGACTTCAGCATCAGCTACCAATTCTTTAGAGGCTCAGCTACTTTCAATAGGGTAAATTACATGCAGTCATTAAAATCCAGAGCTCATTGCATACCATCTGCAGGCAGAGATGGTTTCTCTGTTCCCAAGTCATTGCTGCTTTCCTGGCAGGCTGCTACTTTGACCTGTTGCAAGACTTCTTCACTTCTATCTACAACACGCTCCCCGAGGAGACGGGTCCACCTTTAGGGGTCAGTTTAGCTACAGAAATAGAGAGGTTTTGAGACAATTTGAATGGCAATACCCAAGCCACCAAAATATTTGCTTGATCAACACACACACACACACACACACACAAAACACCACTCTTGCAACAACCAGCTGCTGCTGCACAGGTTTGTAACTGGAATAAAGAGAACACGTTTTTCCTAAACCCAGATGACAACCCAACCCAGATAGCAGAGGCAAGAAATCATCTATGGTGAGAGTAACAATGGGCAATTTAGCTTGATTATATCCTTGCAGATCTTCCTATTTATAACAGTTTGCATTATTTTGAATGCAAACTGTTTTTTTTTTCCTGTGCATCCGCTCTCGCAACCAAAAGTTATCATTAGCTCCTGATTAAAAAAGGCTTTAAAAAAAAAAGAGTAGAAACGAGTCCAAACAAAGAAGTGCTGCTGCATCTCTGTCCTGCTGTATCAGACTGACTCCTGCAAATGTCAGTTTTATTTACGGTTTGGAGCCCACTAAGCTTTTTTCTTGTAGAAGAGGTAAAACTGGGAATACTGGGCCAGATGGGAGAAAAGAAAAACAGAGGAGAAAAGAGGCAAATACATGAGCATCCACAGGGCCCATGTGTCCATGAGGATACTGATCCTGGTACCTCACACCAACAACATACATGCAAGTTTGCACACAGATGCAGCAAACAAATTAAATAAGCTTCACAAGTGAGAGCCTGACCTTTTCCATCTTCCCCCCAGCAGAAATCAAGCTCCGACAGGGACCAAAAAGAGGGCTAGAAATAGCAAAGATAATAAAGTCAGCCATCAGAAGCACAGGAGACCAAAGGGAAAAGCCAGGCAGGCGAAAGGACGACCTCGGGAAAGCCTGAAATATTGCAAGTCATCCCCTATTGCCAAAACACAGAGACATAATCTATCCCACTGAAATACTGGCAGGGGGATGCACCCAGGTGAGGCCAGGAGCTCTGTTTTGATCCTCAAAGAAGGAGCCTGCTCTGCTTTATACATCAAACTGCTCCTTCTGGCACACGTCTGCTGTGTATTTTTTCGCGGAACAGAACCCCCCTCTAGCAACGTGCAGTCAGACACCAAACAAGATTATTCGGAAGTTTCCTCCCTCAATGTCACCCCCACCCATTATTTCAAGTCACAGGCTCCTAACCCCGGTGACGGCCAAGCCACAGCCTTTAGGGGATGCCTGCACTCCACTTGGCCAACGCCAAGCTGGTTGACCGTGTCAGCACAGGGCTCCGCCTGGGTTATTCAGCCCTTGCTTAATTAGACAGGATGAGCAGGACCAGAGCGCGAGATGACACTCTGCTCTAGCGATGCACCAGCTCGGCTAGTTCGGTGTTCAGCAGGTACCGCGCTTATAGATGCGTCTTTCAGTCAAGACGATGGGAAAAGGGATGAAGAGGATGGGACTCTCCACTTCTGCACCCTTCCTCACCAGGCAGGCCAAGGGCTTGCTGGTGAGCAAAAACACTGCTCAGAGGAACTCGCGACTGCTCTGCCAAAACCCAGCCACTGCGGCTTCCTGCACCGCTCTGGGTTGCTTTCCGTCCCAAACTGGTTGCTTTTCCATCCCTGCAACCTGGAAGCTGAGGGATATGCAAGGGCAGCTGAAGGCAGCCTGGGTTTCCCCCACTCCTGCTGCACTTGGCCGCTCATGGCACGGTGCGGAGCTGAAAAGGCTAACTTCAATAAACGCAACGCAATTCCGCTCAATTCCACCTTTTAAATGCAACACTTAATTAACTCTGCCAGGGCTTCTTTTGCTGTAACTGCTTGTGTTTTCCTGACCTCGGTGGCATGGAAACACTTTCTCCCTCTGCACAGAGGGCCCTTGGCTTTCCCTCCTGCGCAGGCTCTTGCTGGCATTACATTAACCAGAGCCCAGCCCTGAACAGAACGAGCTTCTCCTTCAGAAACCTGCAGCCACACAGGGTTTTTTGTTTTTGTTTTACTGCTTTGGCTGACCCTCACTTGGACTCTGACCTAGGACCCTGGCAAGGCTCCGGTACTCGAGGAGAAGAGGAGAAACCAAGCTGATTCCCCCACCAGATCCAACATTTAGAGTCAGTAATGCTAACCTGTACAAAACCAGAGCAAAAAAGTAAAGCAAGGCTGGGGTGTGCAACCAAAATGAGATGTTTGTAAGCAGCTGGCACCTCTGCTTCTCCCAAAATGCTGATGAACACAAATGCTGTGGCTTGACAGACCCCCATCAGCCGCCCTCTGCCTGCTAACAGAAAATTTAAATCAGCTCTGCTGGATTTAATCATCTTCTCCCTTTAAATAATAAGCTAGTGGGAGGAGAGGAAATGGATTTATTCATGTCACTAACTGTCCAAAAAATGTTTACTGCACTAAAATAACCTGGGCTCTTGAACTGTGGAAAAAAGAAGAAAAAACACCCAGGGGAGTTGTGAGAACAACAGCTCTGCGCACACAGGGGATGGACTTGCCCAGGTAGACATGAAGATGGGGCAGACGTAAGGTCTTCCAGCAGATATTCATGGAAAAACCGAGTGAAAGCAGAGCGGCAGGGAACGGGGAGAGCCCTGGTTGACTTAACTCAGCTGTTTGAGCTAAGCTCCACTTTTTGGGCAGAGCTGAGAACATACATTTTTTTAAGCAGAGTCTTGTGGGACCCACGCCAAACCTCACCGCTAGCTCAGCAGCTTGTGCAGCAGCTCCTTGCTCGCTGCCTACAAAGGTGCTCCTCCTGCCAGAGAGAGGTCAGGGGATGCAGGAGGCCCTGGAAGTAACCACAAAAATTCAGCATAGCAGGAAAAACAGAGACTTTGGAATTTGCATTACTAAAATACATCTCCAGCTTTGTCACACAGAGCTCCTCGCAACAGGGCATCCAAAGGGCCCGCAGCACAAGTATTTAAGCAAACTGGCAGAAGTCCATCAAGGGCTATTACACACAAAGTTACAGATTAACTCCCAGCTCAGGAAGCCCTGCAGCTGCAAAATGCCCCCAGACTGGAAGAGAGCAAGAGAGGCGTGGGGTCCTTCTTGGCCACACCACCAAATCCTGCCTGTCCTGTTTTGTAAGTCAAATGGCTGATGGCCACGTTTCACTGCCGCAGGGCCTGAGAAGCTGCTGGTGCAGTCCCAAGCAGCAGGTCCTCTTTGGGGGGACCCATGGGGAGCTGTACCCAGCCCATACCTGGGATCCCTTCACCACCTGCAGCAGGTACGTGGGGACAGGCACAGAGGAGACCCAGCCTGACACACACTGAACATCCCATCCTTCCACACACTCAAGTAACGGCTTTGCAGATGTGCACAGCAACATGGAGCGCTTTGCTGGAACCTTCACGACAGCAGACATGCCATATCCTTCCAGGATGAAAAACAACTTGCAGTGAAAATATCCCAGCCCCTCTACAATTCATTTCAGTCTTCTCACACAACCCAACCTGCCTCCTTTCTCTCCCACAAGCTTCCAGCCTTTCATACTGGTGCCCCCATAGCTGGACTCCTGTACAGACTTTTTTTTTTAAACAGTGCTTTGAGCACGTTCCCAACCTTGTGGAGCTCCCCTGTGCTTTGCTGTTATTTCTCAGCCTGGGAGACACTCTGCTGGTGGGATCTAACAGCACAGCCAAGGCGTAGCGGGAGCCCAACCAGTGGCTCACGTTTCCAGTTTGAGATTTAGAGGCAACAGGAGAATTAGCCACCAACGGAGCAGCCAGCCCTGATTTTTCTTGTTGTCCTCGCACACCCCTTGGCTGCCCAGCTTCTGGGAAAGCCAAGAGGCCTCCCTAGATAAATCACTGCAAAGCCACAGCGAGGACAACCTCATCATGGATAACACTGATAGAGCTGAATCCAGTAACAAATTGTTTTCCCACTATAGGCTGCACCTTTCATCACCATCCTTAGGGGACGAGCGATGGAACAAGATTTCCTCCTGTCAGAATTAAGTCAGGACGTCTATTTACAAAAGAAAAGAAAAAAAAGAATTCAAGTGCTGCATAATGTCCTCTGACATTCCAGTTTTGTGATCCAGAGGTGGCCAAACCACCACAGCTTAGCAAGAGCAGAAGGGCAGGCTGGCCATCCGCCGCTCAGACTGCCTGCGGACTGCAAGGACGCCGGGCACACAGGATGCTCTGTCCGGGCAGCTGCATGCACAGGCGTATTGAGAGCACCAGGAACCACAGGGGAAGCAATTACTCTGACAACCGATGCCTCGTAACTTATTGCAGCAGCAGGACGTCATTCCAGCTCCACCTGCAGGAATTTCTGCCGGTGAGAAAGCCTGGAAGGTTGGATGGGAAAGGTATTGCTCCAGGGAGGTGAGGGAAATGAGTAGGCTGAGGTTGATGGGCAGAAGCAGGCTAGAGGGTAGAAAAGCAGGGAAGGAGGTAAGCCTTGGGGCTGCGGAGAAATGCCATTAAACAGCTTGGAGGGGCAAGAGGTTTGGGCTCCTCCATACAATCTCACAGGCAAACGCTGCGTGCAGCTTCACAAGAGCGCTTTCTAGCAACCTGCGCGATTCTCTGCTCCAGCCTCTCTGCACGGTTCAGCAGATGAAGGTTCCAGAAGGAACATTTGGTGAAACTGAATTTTATAGGAATATTAGGGAACATTTGCAAAATGAAATCTGAGTTGACAGACGGGGACATTCACGATACAAATTCCTCCTCTAAATCAGGAAACAGGCAATTGGCATGTCCTCGCAGCATTAATCACCTCATCAGTTACAGGTTTTGAATATCGAAAACTTCAGAGTGTTCTGGAAACTACAGGGAAAAAACACTGTCCAGCAAATCAAACATGAAGAAATGGGTCATCTCAAACATTTCACCTAGAGGAAGTAAGAAAATCCAGCACAACCTGAGACATGCTCTATGCCCCAGCAAACACACCAACAATGGTCTAGAGGAACAAATTTCCTACAGCTTACCTGGCTCTCCCTGACCATCCGGAGCCACCTTCCCTTACTTCCCAGAGGAGAAGAAACCAAACCAGAATTCATTGCCCAGAGCAGCTTCTATTGCACAAAAAGCAGAGCGCAGCTCCTGGAGAAGCACGTTTCCATGGCAGAGCTGCACCTTCAGGGCTCCTCTGAGGCAGGAGATAAGCATTTGGCTTCAAACTGGAGACAAAACCCAAAGAGGTAACTGTGCAGCCCATGGCGAGGGTGGGGGTGAATGAGGTCTCTGTGATGCTTCGAGCAACCTGACATCAAGCTCAGGCTAAATGAAGTAGCAACGCACCCTGTTTCATATGTGACCCATCCTGTTAAACAAGGAACACTTAAGAGGCACAAAAAAGACCTTCAGCGCTTTCCCACCAAAAGTAAAAACCCTCAAACTTCCTAGATTTCAGAAAAAAACACCTTCAAATCCACACGATTATAAAATGTAGATTTAAATGTTATCCACGCAGCACCAAAGAAATGTATCAGCACATTACGGCTCACGGGAGAAATCCCTGCAGATAAAAGACAGCAAAACAGGACCTGAGAAAAATGAGAGCCAGGAGAGTTCACAGCATGGATCGCCAGTCCCAGAGCAAGCGTAAGGCATGGAGACAGGCAGCAAATGAGCTACACACGAGAAACAAAGACAATGGTGACCTTGAGCTGAGAACACAGTTGTAGCAGATCTATAAAGATGCCAATCTCCTACTTATGAAGTGGATAAATACCTGCACAGCTACCCAGGAAGCCACGCGCAAAAATTCCGCACCAAGCTCCTGAGAAAATTCCAAGCCAGCGACTTCTCTGCTCTGCCCCAGTACCAATGCACTGCAAAGCTGTACTAAACGCCTCTTCCTCCCGATAGCTAACAACAGAAGGCCTAAATGCTGTGCATTTTAGCTGAATTATCAGCATTTGCTGGGCCTGGCTTTACCGATGCAGACAGCAATCACGGAAGAAAAAAAAGAAAAATTCCACATGCTTGTTCAAAGGCTGGAAATGTCTCCCAGCCCTGGTTGTTACCAAGTGATTTTTTTGTATCTCTTCACGCAGAAAAGCAGCATGGGAAGAATTGGAGTGGCAGCCGGGCTGACCAAGAAAAACCTTTAGTGGACACAGAGGGCCAAGGGCAGTACATGCTGAGCAAAACCAGTGGCATCCTCTGTGTGAACAGCCCTAAATTCAACTGTTTTTTTTAACAGCTTTGTAAAATAAATTTAGGCTTGTAGGAGACTACCGAGAATACCGGTGACTCAGAGTTAGAAACAAGCCCTGTACCCTGCACTGGCTTTGCAGGTATCTCAGAGAAGAATCCGCGGTAGCAAGACCGTACGCAACTCTCACACGCGCGCCTGCGCATCCTCGTTGCGGGGGCAGAACGAAGGGGACTCCCACAGATGCCTCCACCGCGAGAACCCGTACCAAACCACTCCTGCTAGACAGATGCCTCCAAAAGCCCTGGAGAAGCCAACAGGGAGCACCAGGCAGGGACACAGGCCCAAATTCAAACAGCTCACCCTCCCGGGGCCACCTCATCCAAGCGAGCACACATCTTTATGAAGAATCAATTAAAACCAGCAGGAGTGGATAAGGTGCAATTCCACCCAGCATTAAACTTCTCCATCCAAAGGTTTTTTTTTTTTACTGGATCAGTACCTTCTGCTTGCAAGCAATGATAAAACTACCGATTAAACTTTAAAGGGGGACTACCTTTGAACCAAAGGAGAGGCACAGCAGGGAAGGGATGCATTATTTAAAGAAGGGTTTGTGTTTTCCACCCAGCAGCCACCAAGGGGATTGCCAGGCAAAGCATGGGGCTGCAGAGTCAAAATCCAAGCGCCCCAAGATGAATGTTACATGGTAATGTATGCTTGAATAATCCATTTACTGCATCCTCTGATTGTAGCTTTAACAAGGCACAAGTTTTACAGCTAATATTTTGGAGAACTGCAATGTTTTTTTTTATGGGATGCTGAGAATTTGCAGGAGAATGAGTCTCACCTAAGTTTACTTCTTCCATCAAGGGACTAAATAGATTTTTCACATAAAATTACCTATCACGTGGTGCCTATAAAAAGATGCAGCTGTAAACGTCCCAGTTTAATCCCCACAGCAGAAAGTTCGCATCATAAGGAGCAAAAAATTCCTGCAGCAAAACGGCCAACTGCAGCAGATTTTACACCTGTCCGGAAAGCTCTGCCTTCACTGCAGATGCTCCAGCCAAACACTCAGCTGGGGCTGTGCTGTCGATGTGCAGCATGTGCTACAGGCAGTGTCTGCCTATCATTTAAACTCATTGTTTCTTACTTTTTTTTTTAATTTAAAGAATTAACCTTTGCCAGAAAAAAAATGCACAGACCATCTCCTGCAGCGTTGACACAATAGTTTTCAGTTGAGTTCAACTTCCATTTGCTTGTAAACATCAAATATTAATTTAACAGCATTAACCCAGCTTCCCCTCCTCACTTTGCTCAGAGATTTTTCCTCATTTAAGTGGGTTCATGAGCATGTGTGTAAAGTCACTTTTGTTCCTTTCGTTTGGAGAGCGGCTCCCCAGATCACCCCCTGAACTCCTCTGACCACTAGTTGTCCCCTGCAACACAGTTGCCTGCTGTAGGCGACATTATAAAAAGCAGAATCGGACTTTTCAAAAGGCTCCCATTCAGAGAAATCTATTATCATTAATGGCAAACCTCCCAGAATCTGTTCTTCATTTCTTTTTCATTTCAAAATGTCAATGCATGTTGTCAGAATGCAATTGTTTTCCTTAATCATCTGCAGCAGTGAAGTAGAAAGTACTTATCTTTGTGGTGTGGAAAAGTCACTTGCTTTATTCATATCACACTCTGTTTCAAGAGGATGCTTTCTAGGCTGGATCTGCCCTCGAGAACAGAGGTTTATCCACTCCTGTTCTGTAGGACCTCGTGGGAGTGATAAAGACCCTTCCACTGGGAAAGTCAGGTTTCTTTACTAGGGTTCCCACCAAACGGAAGGCACAGGTATGAGGACACGTGTTAGGAGATGTCAGAGAACCCAGAAGGGAAAGGCATCTACAAAACCGGGTATCCTCTTATTTTAAGCTTGGGAACTACAAAAAGGATTTGGGCGTTGTTGTCATCTTGATTTTCATCAAAGCCAGAAAGGCGAACTGCAGAACATCTTCCGCTCCATTATTGCTTCTCAGAGTTGTTCCTCAGTGCAACAACCACATACAATCTTTTCAGTTCGGTAATTGTTGTTTTTTTTCCCCAGCAATCACAAAGAGAAGCTGCTGAAAGGTTCAGGCAATAGGCTTCATAAAGAGCTGTTGACAACTCCCAGGAAACTTTTACATTTCAAATGCATTCTGCCCACATTTCCTATATTTTCTGTGGTTCTTAAGTTCCTCAATTTAGCACACAAAGCTATTTGCATGAAAATAGCATCTTGAGAGTTTCTTGTGGAAGACTTACAATGACTTCCTTTTAAAAAACACCACATAATTGTAGAATTGTGTGTTGAACATCTCAGGTAGCTGGGGTAAGAGGAGAATGAAGCACAAAACTGATTGCAAACATTTTTCTTTCATTTTAGATCCCATCAAGTTCTCATTCTCCAGCTGCCACTCACAATGCTACTCCTGGCTACATTAATCTAGTGCCATTATCATTCTCTGAAGGCAAGGAGCGCTTTTATTAAAGCAAAGACAAATGAATGTAATGGTTTGAATTTCTCTGTTTCTAAAAATACACATAGACTTCCTCTTGACCTGCAGGTAAGAAACTCTATATTGATATATTCTTGGGCTGTATCCACTCCCAAAGAAAGATAAAACAGCCCATCTGGTAAGCACCTCTTTCCCAAAGCCCCAGAGAAACAACTGGAACCTACGACACATCTGACTGGTCAGCAGAGCATTAGCTGAGAGATGAAATCAGTTTCCAAATGAGATGGTCCTACGCTAATCCACCAGACTATGAACTGCACCAGGACTGTGATCTGCAGTCAAGAAGTGCTATGCAAGCACGGAGATAATCTTTTTGGGTAGCCAGAAGCGATATAATTCAGGACTTTGTACTTCCAATCAGCACCTTAAATTGCACCAGAGAGTAAACAGGCAGTTAGCATTTCAACATGCTCCAGGCAGAAAAAAAGCCAGAATGATACGTTCGCCAAATTTTATCTTTGCTAGCGTTTTGGAGCGCATTCTCAAGAAGAGCTTGCTCCCACCGCTGTAACAGCGGTTACAGGAGGAGAGAGGAGGAGACAGAGCGTGATGTAATTTACCCTAGCTGCAGTCTATCTACCTTTTATCACCCGTGAAGCAGATGATGTTACTTCAATTGCCCATGACTCACAAAACTGCAATGCAACATCACAAGAGCGCCAAGGACAAGAGAGGAAGCCACCAGTTGTGTGGGCGACATACTGAAAAACTCTGGAGACACCCTGTAGCCTGTTTGACATCTCAGCTTCACACAGCAGCCAGTGGTCTGCTCCGGGCAAGAGCCTCATGCATGCACACTTACCTGGATCTGGGAGCCATTCATGCACGTAGAGACAAGAGACCAAGGGCTGTATCAATTTTGGGTGCATCTATGACAGTGTTTTGCTTGCTGGTGTCCTGAATCGAGCTCCATGTTTCTGCTTCAAAGTTCTTAGTAAAGGAGACGTTTCTCACAGAAATCTTGAACTCCGATGGAAAAAAAATCTCTGCAGTCTTAATGAACTATTTGCCCACCTGACCCAGATGCTTCCCGAAATTAACAGCATGCTTCAGATACCCTGGGCACATGGGAATGTGACCTGCCACAGGCTTGATTTGGGAAGATCCTAGCAAGCGAGAACTGTCAATTAAGATGATAATCAATATCATCTCTTCCATAACACAACCAACGCCCTCAAGATCAATAGAAAGTCGTACATAAGAACTCTGCCATAAGAATCACTGCCACCACTTTCTAGGGTGGACCACAGGAACTGTGTACGATGTTTGACATCGTTAACGAAAAAGGAAGCAAAGAAGAGAAAGTTCAAGAGGGAAGGATGAATGGCATTTACCCCAAAACTGGAATCGCAACAGGGCTATGGTGTTTGAAATCCTTAAAGGATTTTAAGATCTGGACTTACTGTCCTTTGATCTGTAAGTGATTTCTGCTGCACCCACGCACTCTCCCTTGAGCACAGCCCTACAGTTTATTCTAAACAGATGCCAGAGGGTTTATAGATAACTATGAGTGCTCAGATGCTCTGTTTCATGCCTCATCCAAAAATAACACACACACCTTCAGCAGCACAGACCAAAATGACGAGAGGACATTACATCAGCAGGAACCTGGAATAAAAAAAGAATAGCAAATGACTCAAAATAAACTCAGGCGGCACCTGGACTCTTCTTTGTGGACATCCCAGCTCTGATGCTGCTTTTCTCACAAATGTTGTCAAGATCATCTCCCTAAAACGGCACATGGGAAGAACTTTTTTTGGCATGAACAAATGCCCAATTATCTTGATGGTTGACAGTACACAGCACATCACACAAATTCATTTTTAAAAAAATTACAAGGTCACCTCCACACAACTCCTACGTAGCTATTCTCATGCAAACGTGCACGCGTAAATGCGAGAAAAGCACAAACCAGAAATATACCAAAAAGTAAAAAAAATTCACTGTGAGTAGAGCTGTCCCATGAGATGGCAGGAGATTTTATTTTTTTTTTAAACACTTCTGACTGTTATTGCAAAGGGAGGAAGAAAAGACAAATTAGAAAGATGAGAAGGTGGCAAAGCACAAGGTCAGCAATAATGCAACTCCAAGGTATTATTGAATTCAGTCAAGGTTAATCAGAGAAGCCAAGCTTCTACCTTGGTACATTTACCAGGTGCCTAAAAATGATGTAAGGATCCAGCCCAAGAAACATTAGATTCTCTCATTTCTGCCTCACAAAGAAGTATTTGCAAGACCCTGGTTAATTAAACCAATAAACCACAAGTGAAAGCCTGGCCCAGTGCCACATTTTTACTAGCATGTTGTGCAGGGGTGTTGCATTAACAGCTGTTATCTGTTGTGGCGGGATGGGGTAGATGAGAACAGGGAGTAGAGGAGAAGGAGCAATAGCAGAAAGAATAATGCAAACCAGCTGATTTTCAATTAATGGTTGAAATAAAAATGAAGTGCTTTTAGCACTCAGCCTTCAAAGTGCCAATACTCTTAAATAACACAGATACCTGGCCCTTCTATAGCCCCATTAAATCAACTTCATTTGTTTTAAGCAAAGCTGAGCAGTACTTATTTAACAAGCACTTCTTCAAGCATGACTCCACACACAGGGAGGAATCCTTTCAGGGCGGACAAAAAATGTCTCAGAGGGATGCTGGGAGAAGAAATTTCTCTGGACTAGAAGTCACTCACCACAGCAGCTTCTGGCCAGGGGAGGAGCACTGGGAGGTTTGGATCATCTGATTCTGCCCAGGCTGGGGGCAACAACCCTACACTGTCCCATGAAGGTACGTGGATGTCCCAAACATTAAGCACCTGGTAAAGGGACGTGGTTAGGATCGCAGGCTCCTGGAGGAAGAAGCAGACACCTCAGAAGGCGATCCATTCAGTCGGGACACCTGAAGCATCCTCCCCAGCTACCCCTTTCCCCTACCACCACCTGAAACCTCCCCATCACTTTTTTTTTTTTTAAAAGTAAAACAGTTAAAACGAACCAGAAGCAACATCCTCGGGATACATGGTGCTGTGCATCTGTCCCCAGGCATGAAGCAAGCTGTGCAAGGGGTAGTAACAACGGCCTCGGTACACAGCAAGCCTCCAAGCTGCCACCCAGCTTGTCTGGGTGTCCTAGCCTTTCCTTTTCTTGCAAAAACCAAGCATTTTGCTTGCAGTGTAAGTCTGAGGAGGGACATGCATGCTACACCCACACCATCCCCAAGCAAATCCTTCCCAACATCCTTGCAGACAACCCCTGTCCCACCTAGGAGGACATCACAGGTTGCTTCTCACCTGTGCTGGTCATTTAGGGCTGAGTGAAGCTCCTGGAGCTCCTTCTCCAGGTTTTAAGCACTCAGGGCTTCAAGTTTCATTACTTTTACCCGGCATTGCCTTTCACTTTAGTTTCAGTATCCTGTTCTCTCTGTAAGTTTGTCCCGCTCTACTGAAAGATCCACTTATCTCCAATCCCCCTCATCTCTGATACACAACACGTACCCAGTTCTTAATGGGAGCCTCCTTCCCTCTGTCAAAGAGCTCTCCAGGAACATCTCTGTGTTACAGCCACATCCATTCAAAGGCCCCTTCATACACTTAGCCTGAAACTTTCTCTCAATCAGCCACCGGTTCTCCATGCACAACTAACTCTTGTCCGCACGTGACCAAGGCTCTCGTGCGCTCAGCACAAAGCATCTCAGCGTGTTCAGAGTGGTGTTTGTGAGCCCACGCGCATTAACCTTTCCACTTGGAAATATGAATACAGAGAACGACGGCGATCCAAAAGGCCTAATAACCAGCTGAGAGTACGAGGCGCGGCTAAGCCTCGCAGTGTTGAATTGCCTTCCTGGGATGGTTTGATGAGGCACATAATCACAGAAGTATTTTGAAAGAACGCATCCTCATCTCTCTTAAAACTACCAATAATCAGTAGCTAATTCTCTCTGTCCTGTTAGAGCTTGTTTGACTTCTTGAGAAATTAATACCTGTCCTTATGGTAGGGCTGATACAAGCACCACTGATTTTTCAATGGCTCAACCTCAGAGCTGCTAGAACAGAAAAATTATCATTTAAAACTATTATTAAAGTGGAACTTTCATTACATAAAGTTTAAAAAAACAAGGATATTGGTTGTGATGCATGCAGAAGCACACCTCACTTCACACTCGGGTACCAACATTTTGGAAAACTGCCCCAACTCTTTGGTACTATCATCGTAGTCTGAAACACAGATTAAACCGAAGACGTGGGGAAGGAACAGCACCACACCGGGAACACAAACACTTTACTTCTCACCTGCCTCCATAAATCTAATATTAAATCCTTCCTCTGTGCTTTGCCTGCAGGGCACCCAAACTCAGCATTGAGATCCTGGGTTCAACGCACTCCTCGTCCAACACTACACGGTCACGTTCCCCTCTGGCACCTCTCCCCAGGGAGGCACCCATGCTTCAGATGCACAAAAGCTCTCTACGCCTCACCCCACAGCAGCCCAAACAGCAGGACGATGCCAAAACAGCCACCCCACTCGCTACCTTCTGCTTTCCATTTCACCCACGAGCTCCAAACCACAAAGACCGAAGCCGTGCAAAGACATCCCATCCCATACACCCGAGGACCCTCACAGCACTGCAGCAGACTCGGAGCATGCAAAGCCCCGAGAGGCAAATGCCACCCACGCTTGCTCAGCTTGGGGCTGACCGCATCTGCACACCCACGGGCACGGACGGGAAGGGGGTGTCTCAGTCCCTCCGTGCCCGCTCCCCTTCATTTCAGAATCAATAAGCAGAAAATGGGACAAGGCTGTGACTATTATTCAAGGTTTCAAAACCAGGAGGGATGGGGGAGGCTCGAAAATGTCACAGGCTTCTTGCCAACGTGACACGGGCTGGCTTGTGGGCAAATTAACACAACCGGGAGAATTCGCTCAGGCTCATCAGTGTAATGAAATGTGATATCCACTGGAGAAAGCAGGGGCAGGGACACGCTCCACTTTGCTGTAGCAGCGATGCCCTTTAGACAAAAGACTCCCTGGTGAAATGCAAAACAACTCTGGGACAGACTGTATTCAAACAGGATCCAAGGACAGCAGACCCATAACCACATACACAGACCCCTGCTGCTTATTTCTGCGCTGCGTGGGGACACGCCAACACGCATTTGGGGAGGAGGTGCTCAGGAAACGCTACCACTTTCCTCTCTTCCTGCTCTCTAATAGTCCTGTTGTTCAGGGTTCAGACAGAAGCGTCTTGCCCCAGAAAGGCTCGCTGACTGCATCTACAGGCCACATATACCAGCCACAGTTTAAGAGCGCCTTTGGGCAACTGCTGCAACACACAGGGAGGCAAATCATCCTGGCAAACAACTCTTCCCATCCAGTCTCCTCTTCCCCTGCAGACCCAACCCTGTGAGGACAGACAAATTCCAGCTGGCTGAGCTCTTGAACCAGCTCCCTTGGTTTGAGAATGCTGGCTGTTAAAGTTGGGTCTGCGTCACGTTAAGACCGTGCAAGGAAGTCTTCCTGCTAACACACAGGGTGCCCCGTCCAGCACCTGCCACTTGGCATGCCCCCACCAGAATCGCCAGTCCCATCTCTTCAGAAATGCTTTTGGGTGGTGTGCCTGGGCTCTGCCCCATTGCACATCCTCCAGACAGCTCTCAGCTCACGTGACTCCCTCCGGACCTGCAGATGAAGACTTGCCTGTTGACCTGTCGTTGTCTTTCCGCAAACGAGCTTCATTTCAGGCGCCCCTGACTTGACTGTACCTGCCCATCCTTCTGTCTTTACAGACACCAGCTTGATTTTTGCAGAAGTGGGGCTCCCAGAGAGCTCTGCATCTTTTCAGAGGAGTCCCTAGGAAAGGTTCTCCAGAATAGTAACTATTCTTGTCCTCACATCATTTGGGCAGTGTACATACATTATTAAGCATACATACTGAGTAGGAAAATATCCAAAACCCCATGAATAACATTACCTAAGAGCTCCCCTGTGCGACTCTGGTGCTGCTCTGAATAAAAGGGAGATACCAGTCCCATGGAGAGGAAAAAGCAGAGACCACAGCTTTAACTTTATTTTTTTCACACCTTCCCTCACAGAGGAAATGCTGCATTAAGATGTTGGATGAAGCAAAACACATCCCACTCTCTCCCATCTCAGTCTGAAACTTGTAGCCCTCCCTTACAGAATCCCAAATTGCTGTGTTCGGGCAGGTCACAATAAGGCAATTCATTCGTTAAATCATTTTTTGGTGGTGTTTGGACTTGAATTTATTTTAATGGGTGCACATCCAAAGACGCCCACACATATCTCCTCCAAGAATGGGCTGTTGTGTGTTGTGACACCCGCTTTCTCTGGCAAGGTCAGCCTCAAAACCACCCTCATGGACCTTGACAGCAGCAACAGATATTAATTTCTCCCCATAGTCACTTGGTTTTTCTTTTTTTTTTTTAGGACTTTAAAAAGGGTGTTGAAAAAACGTTGACTTTGCAAACAAAGTTTCTATATAGAGCAATTTATCTGATACATAGCATCTTAATTTGGATATGTGTTTTAAGAATACTTCTTCAGGCAGCAAGCAGCTAAGCTTTGGGAAGTTACATAAATCGCTAAATTTACATTTGTATGCGCTAACAAGAAATGAATGCCTCTCTCCCTTCCAGTTAGCATTTGCGTGTGTCACGGCGCTGCTCCCTCTCCCCACCTTTTCCACTGTCTTCAGGATATGACCACAGAAATTGTCATATTGAATTACACTGATAACCCATCTAATTTAGTGCCCTTTCTACAATAATACCCCACACCAGCTGCTACAAAGGAACATTTAACACTCCTCATAATTGACAACGATGGAACAGCACCACCACGAGGGACATATTTCCTCTGCATTAGGGGACCCTCTCCTTTCCTTATAAGCATTTTGTCATTTATATTTTTATCCTAGCTCACGTACCTGTGAACATTATACCCTGAGAAAATCTGACAGTCAGCAGTATCTTCTGGCGATGAGTTTTGCAGGTTAACACGTTAATTGGGTGTGCAACGTATTGCTTCTCATATTGCCACTTTTCTCCTAGAAAAGGCTGTGCGAGGGTACCAGCTGACTTGCTCGTGTTGTTCAGTGACTTGCACACCTTAGTCACGTTCCTTCTCTTCTCCTGCAAACAGAAACAGTCCTAATGCAGCCTCAGAAAGCACAGGTTTAAAAAAAAAATGTGACACTGGTTGTAGCAGGAGCCTTCCCTTGCCTCTTCTCCATGTCAGAGCCTCCCAAAAACCTTGTTTGTGCTGGATCGCCCCTTCCTGCTTGCTGGAGGGCTCCAGGCAACATGCCAGCTCCCACAGCTACTTTCACCAACGGCTTCAAGACCTCCCTTCACCCCGCGGCAAGAAGAGTTTCGAAAAGGATGAACCAGGCCAGATCCAGCCCAAGTGGAAGCCCTCCTTCCTGCGAGAAGGAAACACACGGGGGACACACGCAGCCCCCTGACTCAGCCACGGCTCCCGTACGTGAAAGACACTGCTAATTGAATGTTGCAGGGAGGGGATGGGGTTGGGCTGGCTTGCGGAGTTCAGCTTTCTTCCTCGACAGGGAAATTTGCAGCTTAATTAAAATGAAATGTTGGCGCCTGTGTTCCATGTTGAAATATTGATGGAGGGAAGCATAAAGCATTTTATGAAAGCATGCTTCCATTTTGTGATTTACTGCCCCCAAACACCGTTTTCACAGAACCTACTCGAGAAAAAAGGGGGAGAGATGAAAGAGCGATCGTGTTTTTTATTGCTGCAGAAAAAGGGAACGGAATTGGACCAAGTTAAATACAATGTATTGAAAGATACTCCTTCAGTCTGAACTTCGCATACAGCAGCAGCTTCCTCACACCTGGAAAGGGTCCACTGAGGTCAGTGGAGGGATTTGTTGTTGTTGCTGTTTTGTTTTTTAAACCTGTCCTTGCACAATACCACGTAATGTTGGGAAGGAGCTTTACTGTTCAGCAGCAGTTAAAAGAGGTCAAGCTGCTATTTGTAATGAGGCTTGGAGTAAAGTACTCACAGCTGGTGGGAGAAGACACCCAGGAAGGACTCTGGACATAAAGGCCAAGTCCATCACCTCTGCCACTGTGGTTTTTATTACATGGCCCCACCAACTCCAGTTTGGCCAAATGAAGTCTGATTCCATCCTTATTTCAGAAGTGTGGAGAGGAAATATTCAGAGAGCTCTTTAACGATCTAATTATGAAACAGACAGACAGCAGCCTTTGCCATTGCTGCAGTGAGGGCAGCAGCTAACTCTGCCTGTAGCATATTTGCCTCCAGAATGAGTGAAATCCCAATTATTAGGCAAAGCTGGGACCTCAGCATCCATGTTCCAGGGCATTGATGATCCATCAAACCTTGGGCAAGGGGAACACAGAACAGCAGGGTACCAACACATCAACCAGCTCCAAAGAGGGGGAAGGAAATCTCACCAGGATCCAGGTGGACAATTTAAAAAATATAGTTTTCCTTTACTCAATCACTAGTGTTTTTCTTTTGGCTCTGCCAAATCAACTGATGGGCTGCAGCCAGCAAGCGGGAGCCACAGAAAACACTACCAGACCCAGCGACGGCCAGGCTGGTGGCTGATGCATGACCCAGAGAGCAAAGGAAATTGCAATATCTTACCTCTAAACCACCTGTTTAGCAATGAAATGTTCAGCAATGAAAGCAATGCTTTCAAACACACAGCAAAATACTGCCCCAGATTCCAAGCTGAGGACTCACAAGTTGACCGTGGCTCTCCAAACGAACCCACACACCCAAAACGAAGGATTTGCATTGCACACACACAAGCATTTGAACCTACCCAACTTGAGGTTCCTTGCTGCCAGTCCCAGCCACCGTGGGGTCCAACCCAGGTCATGGCTAGACCCTCGGGGAGCAGTTTGACCCACCCTGGATCCAAATCACACCTTGAGATTCATTCAACTCCCACGCTGGACCACGTGGTGTGATTAGCTACCTAGATGCTTCACTTTGGGTTCTGCGATGGCCTGGGCACAGCCCAGCTCTCAGTGCTGGAATATAACTCTTGCTACTCCAGCTGCAGACCCAGGCATAATCTCGTTTCACTTTTTACTTACTACTTGCTCTAAAAATTGTTTGTTTCATTAAGACTTCAGCTTTATCTTTTCTATGTATATTTCTTCCAATCTGCATTTCCTTTGGTAAGCCCGAGAACTTGGCCAACTTAAAAATATTAAATTCTGACCGTATCTTTGAATTCAAGCATTTACAGGTACGGTTTTGAACCCCCAGTACCAAAGCATGTGTTGACCCATAAGCATAATATAAGCTGAGGCAAAATAGGCAAGAACAGATGCAAACCCAAGACTGAATATTCAAAGCTACTTGATTAGAAGATTGCTTGCTTGCTACATACGCTGTGAAAAAACACATTTCACTTTAAGGTTTGACTTTGTTTTAACATAGAGAAATGGGATTTATACAACAGGGCAACTTTTTTGCCTGATGAATTTTTGTATTCTATGTTCCCTTTACAAATAATTCACTCATTGCAATATGCTAAAACACTTTTTGAAGTCCCTCAATTTACTATTTACTCAGCAGAAAATACCAGCAAGAGAGGTCTGCAGAAAATCAAAAGTATGCACGCATTGAGAAAAACAGTAAGTGACAGACACTGCCCAATGAAATTTTATGTTACCAATAGCTGTTGCTGGATATGAGATTTAAAGTTGCATTAAATATCTGAAGCTTTAACTAATCGCTGTATAAATAACTTAGTGGTGGCTTCAGGCAAGTGACTGATAGAAGGCTTCTCAGCAGATACAGGCACATATCAATGGTGGTGACTCTGAGCTAAGTTCCACAGAAAGAGAGAAAAATCCCTGAAACACTATTGGAAAAACAGAGCAAAGCACAAAAGCCCAGGCAGTGCCTATGCACAGCAGCCTGGGAGGAGCAAGCTGAACAAAGAATGTCTGTTTTTCGTCTTTGGCACCCACAATGCAAGAAGCCGTGGAATCATCGACTGCACAATTCCTGGGCCACTGCAGGACATGGTGTCAACACTGCAAAAAGCTGAAGGAACACAAGGAAATTGTACTCAAAACGCATCTTTTTGGTGCTGTGCCTCTGGAGATTTCCAGAAAAATCTCTGAGAGCTCTCACTTTTAGCCTGATGAAACACCCCAGCCCACTGAAATACCCTCGCAACTGATCTGAGCAATTCACCACATAGCACAGGTGAACACAAGGCATCTCCTCTTGGTTTGATGAGCCTCATGCAAAGCCCACTTTACACTTGTGGGCTTCTTACTGAAAAGAGATGCACTCCCTGCCCCACAGACCACCACTGTTTGGGACAACCTGCATTTCGGGCCACTTACTTGTAGAAGGTGATTTCAAAATCATTTCAGGATGATTCGGTCTCCAGAGAAATGAGGGACTTTGGGCATGGAGTACACCTCACCATGGTGTACAGTGGCTGATGGGAACAGGAAGCTCAATTCTTCAAAGTTTGAGCTTCATTCTCCTTTTTTTCCCCTCCATCCAACGTGGAAAGATGCACTTTAAGGGGAAAAAAAGAGGTTAATAGGGACCAAACCCACCACCCCTATGAGTTTCAAGGATCAAAAGATCACATCGTATGATCCAAGGGTAGGGGACAAACCTCAGCATTCTCAGATCTGAATCCTTTTAGGTCTTCAATCTGAATAGTGTTAATTTGACAAAAGGAATAATCACTTCAGGGCAGATTCAGCTGGAAGGAAGGAAATTACACAGCCTCCCAGTGCGACTGGATACTTGCCACATTACAGCAGCATTCAGGAAATTACCTTGCACATGAGCAAGGACAGTGATGCCCTCTCCATCTGGAGAGCAAGGCTGAGCATGCAGCAGTGGCTTCTCATCGTTTCCAGGAAAACACCAGATGTTCAGTGAAGTTCAGAAATACTTCCCAGCAGCATAACTCCTCCTTCCTGGTTTTGAGGTTTTACATACCATTTTGGCCAATTTAGGGCTACCTGCGCATAGATGCAGCTACACCACTGGCAAAGTTAATTTTTAATATGAAGGAGGATAATTCAGACATCAGTAAGTATTGATCTTCACTTTCTTCTTTCTTGACCTGAGAAAGATTCTCAGACAACTTAAAAAATGAGGATAATACTTTATCTACCTTTAAAGAGGATCCTGTCCACTTTTTTCCATAAGGATAATCGTTTGCGATAAGGAGATAAAGTTACTGCCAATCTTCTCCTTTAACCAATATACAAAGTAAAAAAAAAAAAATTAAAAAAAAGGAAAAGAAAAAGATCAGAAAGGTCAGTTATCACTGGGATGAGGAAGGGACTAGACAAAAAATTGCCTTTTTACTGTCACACAGGGCTGCTCCTCCTGATGTTGAAATTCAAGAGCCAATGAAAATAGATGGGTTCATCCATGCTGTCGAGCTCTGGATACTAATGAAAACTATTTAATGGTCAAGAGCTGTCACTAGAGCATTGATTAATTAGGAGCAATTGATTAATTAGGAGGAGTGCAACTCTACTGGCACATCAGCTACTAATAATAGAGCCCTGATCAGTCAGGGAGCATGTCTGAAAGGAAGAGGAGGCAACCACAGACTCACAGCTCACCTTCACTGCAAACAACAAAGGCAACAACTCTTCCAGAGGGCTTGTTTCCATCTCCCACCTCCTGCTAGGAAGGGATGTGTCCAGGATGAGCTGCTAGGGAGTCAGGCGTCCTCAGGGAACAACGGTGCTGCAGGGATGGAGGTGGCCGCTCTTTGCCAACCCAAGAACACAGCTGCAGATCAGCGATGGGGAAGGTCTGCAGATGTGTGCTCTGTCTCTCAGATCCGCTGGTTTAAGCGCTGCTTTTCCCCTTCTGCAAGGGAACCTGCAACCATTTCAGAACTGCCAGAACCCAGCACAGCCTTCCTACGCAATGATTTTCTGCCTTCTACCTTTTGAGGATACAAACTTTTACTGAGAATTGGGTCTTTAACACCTCTGAGGTCTTGATTTCTCCTCATCTCCGTTTCCTAGCTGTATAAATACCACCCCCCCCAACAAGCTACAAGAACAAGCTACTCAGAGAAGCAAATTTCTCTCCCTGTGTCTCTACAGGGCCTTAACAACAACGAAAAACCCACACCTCATACTAGGGCTTTTCTACATTACTGGAAAACAAACAAAAAATTAACAAAAGTCACCCCTGGGAGAGGAGAGTTGCACTTAAGATAAGCTTCCCGGGCGTATGGAGGAGTGCAGGGAATGATGATGAAATAGCTATATCATACATACACACATTTGTTAGAGCAAATACTGACACAGCTGGGAGACACAGACAGCTCTGCAGAGTAAGACTGATTTCCAAGCACTGAAAATCATCTTGGTGGAAGGTTTAGGAGTAAAAATTTTCCAGCCAATCTGACAGAGTGGTCATAATTTCGGTGTCTAACACCTCAGTAATGCGTGAGCCACAAATTATCGTTCTGCATCAGCAGAAAGCAGAGGTCTTAATGCTTTTTGTTGACACGGCAGACTTGATCACTGGCAATAGTGATTTGGAAAATAAGACAGGTGCTTTTTGCACCATGCTTACTGTCAACAAAGATAGAGGCACAGGGCAATGAGGGAAAAGATCCTGGCTTGCTCTCCAGTTTGTTAAAGTTTCCTCCAAGCTCTAAAATACCCTTTCTGGGGTTCTGTAAAGAGAAAAAGCAACTCCACACTCTAAAGCAGAGCTAAACCCTCCAGCAGCATAAATGCAAGTCAGTAAAATAAAAAACCAGTATACTATTCCTCCCTCTTAAACTAAACACAGAGCAGATCTCAGGTTGCCTCTGAAATTTAATTGGAAGACAGTACCACAAAGACAGTAAAAACATTTTACCCAAATCGTCCCTGCTGGTTCGTTATTTTTGTCAATGAATTGCATGCTAAATGACCCAGAAGCACAGCAATGAAGGTCTGATTTTTCTGGTTCAGAGCCTGTATTGCAAGAATTTTGCAACATTTTTTGATGAAGGCTATGTGCCACTGCTAGAGAGGGCAACATTAAGTTGCAGTCTGTGCACTGGAAAACTGCAGAGGCACCAGGAGGGTGCCCAAAACCACAGGTGCTTTAAAATACAAAATCAGCCTTCTCTCCCTCTTTATGCTGAATTTGGTAGCAAAAGCAAGACCAGATTCCCAAGCATCTCTTTGCAGTGAGGTACATTAAAAATACTTCCCTATCTCTGCTGATTTAAGACACTGGTCAGTCACATAAGTCACTAATTACCTGCTTAAGAAGGCAAATCAGCTGCATTCACCAGTCTTGAGTGAATCAGCTTCACCTGCTCAACTGTGCATCAAAAGACAGGGTTGAGTTATCTCCAAGCAAATGGCCATGCAGGCCTCAAGAGCAGGCTCCACCCTGCAGCTCTTCCAGAGTATCTGTATTTATTTACAAGCTGGGCACTGACTGTAAGCTGCTGATCAATAGCTGGTTCCTGGAGAGAAACATTCTCTTTGCAGAGCAATGCTGCTGCCAGGGCACAGAGGCCGCTTTTTGACCCTGCTGATGCAAGTCCTTGCTGTCGCGGTAGGTAATATCACATCTCCCAGTTGCACTGGAACTGTTGGTCCTGTTTACTAACACAACCTGCTAGACCTAGGAACAGGAGTTCGGGGAGAAAAAAAAAATCCCTTTTTACTCCTTTTCTTCTGCCCTTGGCCACTGGGTCTGTTCATGTCCCAGCTCTGCTCAAACCAGCTGTTCCTCCTTCTAATTTAAAGGCAGTTTGTCCAAAGCCATAGCCACCACATTGGCTCGGGGGGATGCACCTGCAGATGCACTCTCCTGAGCCTGATGATATGCCAGAGGCAGGTTCCCCAATAACACCCTCGAGCTGGAAACCCTCCCATCCCATGAACCAACACCATCTCCCCCACTGCAGGACACACAGCTGCACCTCACCTTCCCCTTATGTGGCCAGCATGAGGACCAGGCTCTCACAAGGACCCTCTGGAGGGCTCATGGTTCAGAGCAGTCCTACAAGACACCCTCCTTCCAGAAAAAGTCAGGTCTCTTTCCCAGGGCTACAAGGCAGCCACCAACAACTCGACTCTTCGTGATGCCTCAGAGGAAGCTTTCAGTGGGTGCTGCTGCTGTCTACCTTGCCACAGGACATCTGCTGCCACGAAGTGACATCCCCCAGGAGTTCACAGCACCAGTGGTTTTCCACTTCAGCTCAGAAATGACCACCTCCCTTTCCCCTTCCTCCCCACCAGGTTCAACACTTCACCTTTGCAAGGACATAAATCCACCCTACGCCAAGCTGCAGTTTCCAAGGCCAGCTTAGTATACTATTCAACCTTCAACAGCACCTCAGAGGGATGGAAGCAGAGGTCCAAGAGCCCAGGCAAACCATTACAAGCAACAGGTCCCTCTTTTTGAGCCCAAAGTCCCTGCACGGATACAGCTGTCTCAGGAGGGAGCAGAGATGGCTGGAATTAAACACAGCTCCATTTTACTGTAGCAAACTTCCCAGCCCAGGCTGTGAATCAGCGACAATTTGTAGTATTTCATCTCTCCTCTCCTTGCCATGCCTGCCACAGGAACTCTTTATCCTCAGACTTTGAAGTGAGCTGCTACGTTATTTAATTTCCTACCCCCAACGGGTGAAGCACAGTGGCATTTTGGTTTCTTAAGATTGCTGTGTACACTATTTTCCCATTAATTTTTATCCTGCTTCGAACAAACAGTGCAGACAGCATGGTCCAGTGGTCGTTCCCACTAATAGCAAGAACAAGCAAAGCAGATGAATTCAGTTTGTAAGAAGCAGTACAAACTCATTAGGCTGGGGAGAAATAGAGGTGTTAATATAAATAGCAGCGTAACCTCATCAAAAGAGTATGTTTAATGCTAACAAGGAAAAACATCAGCACTGTACCTGAGATGAATTTCACACACAAGTTTCTGCTATCAGATTCAGACCAGGCATGCACAAAAAAGTGCAAAACTTGCCAATATATCTCCAGCAGCTCCCCTTACACCATGCTCCATGCCTGGATATTAGCCCTGTGCTTCCAGCGATGCAATACATTCATCCAGCTCTCCCAACACCCTCCCAAGAAGGCTGGAGATGAAGCTGAGCACCTACTGAGCATCCCAACAGACTCCCACAGACAATCTGTGAGGGACAAGCACACGCAGCTGCCACCAAAAAAATCACTCTGCTCTCAGCCCCGATCTGAGAAGAAAACATACTACAAAACACCTCCCCCAAAGGCAGATCTGGGAAATAAAATTCACAACTCCGCTGCACAGCAAAGCTCCTGGAGTTGGCCACTGTCCCCTCCAGCACCCTCACCGTGTGCCACAGCCTGTAAGGCACCTGCCGCTGTCTCCAAGGAAATAACGCCTTAGCACAATCTTTTTCTCCACTCGTCATCCTCCCCTGTACACTGCAGCCACTCTTTCCTTCTAAAGCAACCACACGTGCTAAAGACCTCACTAATCTCCGGGCAACTGTTCCCAGCTCATTTGGCTTTGAAGCCTGCTGTTTCTGGTTCAGATCGGAAGGGCTTGTATGCCCAAAAGCTTGTCTACCTTTTCTAATCCTACCTGCTGGCCTAATAAAAGCTCTGTGCAGACAGATCTTGCCTTTACATCCCCACCCAGCCACTCTCCTGTCCCTACCCCAGAGCAGCTACTGCAAGACCTGAGATTGGGAAGCTGGAAATAAATCCAAGGGCTTCCAGGACTTGAAAGCAGGAACGATACCCAAAGACCTGTAGCAATCTGGCTGGGGGGACATCCTCAATGCTTACGGATCTACGGGAAAGCGTGCCCCACGAGTGGCACCGACACTTTGGTGGTGCACCACAGGATCTGGAGGTGCTTCGCATGAGACAGCTCATGCATTTCCCACCGGGGTTTTAGGCACTGATAATTGAGTTGGCTTTCCAAGCGAAGCAGCAAAGTCTCTGAGAGGTGGACTGGGGGCAAGTTTCACTCTAAGTCAGCTGCACTGCCGTTGAACAGAGAAAGAAGCATTTCCATCCACCAGCTGTGCAACTCGGACAGCACCCAAGGAGCAAGTCTGGGCAGCAGCAGGGACTACAGACCAAGAGCCACTTGGCTGAGCGTAACAACTCTTAAGCAGACCTGACAATGTCAGCAGTTACTCCCAGTTTTTGAGACCAGACGGGTTTCTGAGAACCCCAACGTTGCACCCTCCTGCAGTGGCTGTGGTTTCAGGCAGCTCACGTTTCTCAGCATTTCCCTGACCCCTAGTGACAAGACGTGGCTGTACCACAGCTGCTTAACATACCGCGCCCAGGTCTCCCAGCATAAACAAGCGGCAAAACTCTCTTTGAGACAAAGGTTTCCAGATCCATCAAGATACTCTCCACAACCCCTGCAGATTTGCCAGAAAATCCAACCTGTTTAGCAAAGGAACTCAGATTTGGACCAAAGGCAGGAGGCAAGCTGTATACAAGAAGCCCCCCTTGCACCAGGCTCCAGCTGTGCCCAGGGAAGCAGAGTTAAGCGCTTAATCCGGCACCAGACCGGACAAAGCGAGGGGTGGGAAGAAGGCAGTTTTGATGTATTACCTTCCTCCAGGTCAAACGCATCCTGTTGCGGGGAACAGAGCGGCCTTGGCAGGGAAGCAAACTGCATGATCTCACCGTCATCTCCCATGGACCACAGAGCAAACTCCCGGGGACCTGGAGGACAAGACCTGCGACACAGTAGTACCTTAGCTGCCAGTGCCCATGCCCCTCGTTTCCGTCACGCCGCTTGGTTTCAAGGACAAACAAACACAGTCAAAGCAGCATTATTCTGGCCCAACTCCTAAGTTTCATGTCATGCTTCGCCACGCATCAGCTAAGCAAAGGCTGTCTCTTCCAGCACCAGTTTGACAAAGAAAGCATCTGTCCCCCCGCAGTGTCATGCACAAGGGTATTTTGGACTCATGTTTACATCCTCCTCCTCTGGGAAACATCTCTTCAACGCAACGTCTTCACTCTCAGGCACTACGATATTCCAGTCTCCTGCAACCGGTTGCCTCTTGCCTGAGTATTCAAGTTTTCTGCGTGTTCAAAGAGGTTACACCACTTTTATCACCATTTTTTCAATCTAGCCTTCTCAAGAGGTACCCTACATACCGCCTGATGTCAAGGCCCTTTACCCAAAGCACTGCGTGAACAGATCAGAGAAGCCCCAGTTTGTAGCAGCCTCCAATTTATTTTCTTCATTGTGCTGAGGAAAACTCCAAGCCCTCATTGACTTTGAGGGAACGACTCTACAAGAGGAAAACTCACATAGGGATAATTAACAATCCATCTCTATTTATCAGGCCCTTTTTTCAACTTAAGCTTGTCACAATTGCCATAAATCCCCTCCAATGCTGAACAAACTCTAATTAAACCTATTGTGCCACAAGAGCAACACTTCAGATACCAGCAGAGTAGTCAGTGATGAAAGAAGTTGGCCCACCCTGGCCTAAACACCCTTTGGGGGCTGAGGTTCACCAGGGGACCATGACACCGTCCCAGGCTCCTCACTAAAAGGCTGTTAACATGGATGCAAGCTCTAAAAATATATTCCCATTGAATTCCTGAGGCACTGCGGCAAGTTTTTTCCCTGCCGACTAAGCAGTCATCCCTCCCTACCCACAATACATGAGTTTTGGTCTCATCACTCAATGACCTCAAAACCATAAACATATGAACAATTCAGTACCTGCCAGACAAAAATACACTCCCCCATCTTGTGAGTTGCTAGCAGTCCCCCTGCCCTGGGTTTCCCCACTTAGGGAAAAGAGGGGATGCACTGCAAGCCCTTCTCCCTTCTAAATAGTGGGAAGAAGGAAGGGGAGATGGCATCAGACCTGAAGAGCCACACGCATCAGCTAAAGGTGTAGCACACTAACAGCGCACGTGGGATTTTCTAAAAGGCCTTCTCTAAGGAGCTGAGCCATCCTGACGGACAATCCAGTTGAGACCAACGGTCTGTCTAGCCCAGGATCTTCTCTCTACTTGCAGCCAGGAGTAGACCTGGGAAAACACTACAAGTGAACAAGCACAGATGAAGCTTCTCCTTGTTTCTGCCTTCCCTTATTTTCAGCCCAGGAGATCTTCACTTGATGTGTTTTCTGCCTGGTAACCCCACCAGGCCTCTCCTGGATGCGACAAACCTCTCCCATGCAATGCTGAAGGACGCCTGCCCTTCTTCCAAAATACAATACAAAACAAACACGCAGCCCTGTAACCGCACCTTGCTTGAGACAAAGAATCCTTCAGCCAGTATCAGCAGCAAACATCACGGAGCTGGGTCAGCAGCTTTACTAACAACCGCAGCAAAGATGACGGCAGAAGCCACGGCTTTCTTCACTGGTTAATCCCATTTGCCTTGCAAGAGAGCCCGAGATGCAAAAATAAGAGTGAATTTACCATGACTTGAACCATGCTAACGCTAACACCAGCCCCACGGGTCAGCAGTTCCTGAGGGATGCCCAGAAAAGCACACATGCAGGAAGATGACACTGAGCAGATTTTTAATACTGTTAAGTGAGGAGCCAGCACAGACCGTGAAAAGAAAAAAATCAAAATACATGAAAAAAACAACAAAAAAACACTTGTTACTGTTTTGGAGAGCCCTAGGATCCTGCAGAGAGCTTCCCTCTCCTGTAAGCAGCAAGGATCTCCACTTCTCTTACGTGACTGCAAGCAGTCTCAACTTGCAGCTGGTACCCTCAGAAGAAAGCTAGTGTCCTTCTTCCTTCAAAAGGGACCATCAAAATGTTCCGGGACTGTAAAATGAGAAAATTGAGGGAGGAATTTAAAAAGCATATCCTGAGATGGTTGATAGTACATGGATCTCAACCAAAGCAGCTTTCAGGGCCAGCTGGATTTTCTTAAAAAGGTATAGACAAAATAAAAATAATTGCACACTAGTGGTGTGAGAGCTCCCTCCAACCACGCAGAAGCCCCTGTGAGTATGTTACAGCAACGCACCCATGTGAGTTAAGCTGCCATTGACCTAGCCCCAAAAAAGCACAGCTCTAAACTAGGCAAAAAGGGAGGAAAAAGCAGAAATCTCTTCCCAGTGACAGGCACGCCCCTTGCACAGGGCTGCAAACTTCTCTTTGCAAACACCTTGCCCAACAGCACTTAATTAATCATTAAAAGTAAATCTAAAGAGTCCCATCTCAAAAAGGAAAATTAAAGCAGCGCAAAGGGGGATTTCATGCACTCAGGGGCACAGGAATCAGAGTCTGCCAAAGAATCAGCCAGCCACATTTTCACATCTACGCAGAGAAAAGGCCCAACTGCCCCACTGGCACCATTCAGCAAAAGCACATCTCTCTGCCAGAGAGACATCTCACATGCCAGGCTGGCAGTTAAGGGCTCATTTATAACCTAGGAGAGAAAACGGCACCACAAAGGAGCTGGGTAATCAGTAGACACGGTATAATTAATTGTTTTTCTCCTGATGTTCTCCAGCCACAGAAATTCTCACCCTTAACAAGCTGAGGTGTCTGCCAGTTGCTCTGCATTGGCAGCATACATCAGCAAGGTAAACAGGATCAGCTCCCAGCTGGGCTGGAACAAAAACCACAGAGGGAACACTGTGACAGGTGGGATATTGCTTCCTCCCCTCTGCAAATCAACAGGGAGGCCAGAGGCACTGCCACCTAACCCAGGTGTATCTGAGGCCTGGACAAGTCACCATCAAAACTGCCACTGCATTTTCTTGAGAAGACTGCAGGTGACATCACTTGGGTAGAGCCATTACCTACAGCACCCATATTTCCACCTGCCACTTCACTACAACATTGCTTCCTTTACCTCCCGCTTATGCTCCTCCTTACAGGGGTGCTTCTGCTGGCCTCTGCTGATCAAAGTGCCAGCCCTGCAATGTAAACCAACACCAAGAAAATATTCTGCTAGCCTTCCCCAACCTTACAAACAATCCCACCTCCTGATTTCTTTGCTAGAAACGGCACAGTGCTCCTCCTCGTCTTCCATATTAAAACCTCCAGCTTCATACCTGCAGACAACTGTTTTCATCCCCCCTGTAGTGCTTTCCAAGTCTCCTCTCCCTGGACAGAGGCATATGGTCTCCCAGGAAAGAATTTGCTTCCCTCTAACATGCCTGCTGGAGAAACAAATAGTCTCTGTGGCACTCAAGAACTCTAAAAGTGGAAAACAAGATGTGCATGAGTATGCACATCATGTGATACGAGGGGCACGTGTCACACTGTATTAAAAAGTTCCCAGAATCAGTTGCTTCAAGGGTAAGGAGAGGCATCAGGGTATAGCGGGGTGCTGAATTTCTGTCCTCGCTACTTGCTGGGCTTGCATAACGCCACGTATATCAGCAAGGCACGAAATTGTTGCCAGCACTGGAAAATTGCCCATCACGTGAGTGGGTTTAGCAGGCAACAAGCTGCAGGACACGGGCACAAATCCGGCAAGCCTGGAGAGCAAACATGCTGGGAAACAGCAAACAGCATCCGTGGAGACATGGTTCCCTGAGCAACAGGAGAAAACGCCTTAAAAATGCACAGCAGCATTGTAGAGCGCACAGTTCCCCCATTACCCCGGCTCATCATCCGCGCACGCTGTGAAATAATCCAGGCTGTCCCCATCCAGTGCAGCCCTAAGCTTGTGATTGTCACTGCACGGAGCGATCAAGGGCCGGGAGGCACACGTGTGAACGTCACATTCATCACACGTGCCGCCAGCAGCGTCCAGGCGCTTTAACTGCCCCTCTCTCCATCCCGCCCTGCCTCTTGCTTCCGCAACAGGTTTAAGAAAACATCCCAACGGGAGAGGGACGGGTAGATGGCGGTGACCACCCCTTCCTCACGCGGGGATTCAAAGGGCCCCGTGTTTCAGCATCCCCGAGCCAGGTGGCGTTGGGAAACGCGTGGGGCACAGGCAGCGGTCCACCGTGGGTGGACCCGACCCCTCGCCACGCCTCCCGGCCACGCCGCCGCTCCGCCGGGCTCCGGTACGGCACACACCGCCCAGCCTGGACCGGGGACCGAGGCCACGGACACACACGGGCGATGGTAAGTCGCTGCCGGGAAACGCGGCTGTTGCTCCGCCGGCGAAGGACGGGAAGGACGGTTTAAGGCGGCAGCTCCAGCCCTTGAGAAGAGGCAGGAGGAGAGGGAGGAAGGAGCAGAGCTCTGTGCTGTGGTTAATGAGTAACGCGGGCAGCTCTGCCGGCCGCTGAATCGCCAAAGCCAGCGCTTGCTGGCTCCTCCGCAGGGGGAGGGAAAGGCTTGCCAGCACTGCAAGCGTGGCCGCTGCTCAAATCCTGCCTTACAAGCATGACCCCCACTCGTGCTCCATCTGCACGGCCCACGCGGAAATCAGCTTTTTCACAGCAGCAGAGGGGACAGGAGCAAGAGGCAGTGGGGGCCTTGTGGCATAACCAATTCCAGCCCTGCCCGGGCTGTCCCCTTCACCTTTTCCGAGGTGACAAGCCGCCCTTAAAAGGGAAGATGCTAATTTGGGCAGGGAGGGTTGTTTCATCTCCAGAAAACTCTTAGAGATGAGCTCTCCCAATTTCCCATGCTGGTTCCTTTGCCCTAGTCACACAATGGTGTCCTGCAGGCAAAAAAAAAAAATCCAATGCCTTTGTAACGGAAAGCCAGCAAAACAAAACAAAATAATTACATTTCCCTAATGAAAAACGTGTGTTTTAGAGGAGTGAGCGCACATGAAAGCACGGACATGCTGTACCGATGAAAGCAGCAGGCAGGCCAACGCACCGGGGTGGAAAAGGGGGGACAGCAGCAGGGAAGGGACAGGGTGTAGGGCACCGAGGGCGCTGCGGGCAGGGGGACCGCCACGAGCCGCAGCCGGAGGGGCTGGCTGCCCTCCGCGTGGTCTGCCAGCCAGAGCTCGGCCCGGCCTCCTGCTCTCAGCCAGCAGCCAGGCCTGCAAAAAGCCCCGGGGCCGCCGCGACGCAGCAGCGGGGTCAGAAAGCATCGAAGCCGTGTCTCCTCCGAGCACAGCCTGGCTTCTCGGTCTGCCCAGGGGTGGCCGGATCAGCGCTTGGACCCCTACATTCACCATTCACACCCCTCTGCTCCTGGCAAGCACCATCTCAGCCTTAGACCGCCCTTCCCTCTCGCTAGCGCTAGCGCACGAGCAGCTTTCAGCCCTCGGTCCCAAAACCTGGTGCTGCCACCAGAGTCCCCCACCTGTGGCCCCGTGAAGAGCCAGCTCCGTCCCCACGTTATCCAGTTGCTAAGCTACCCGCGCCCAGCTTATCACGCACGCCATCGGCGCGGAAGGGCAATGGCTGAGGGTTTATTGCGCTGAGCAGTGTTTACTCGCTGCCTTCCCTCGAAACCCGGAGCTCGGGAGGGGCTGACGTTAAGCGGGGCCGGCCGAGACGCTGCACAAAGCAAAGGGCGGCACCGGGTGCTTGCACGCTAGCAGCGAGGCCAGATCCTGCGTGGGCGAGGAAGGCTTTTCCCCAAACGCACGAGGCAAAGAACGTAGCCACGGGGTCGGGATCCATCCCATGCGGGTGGCCAGCCCAGCCACCCCTGGCCTCACGCCTAGCACGCACCTTGGCACTCTCCGCTTCATGAAGCGCTCAGCTGCCGATAGCCTTCTCTAAATAAGCAGGGTCACAGCTATGCAGACAGGTGGGCACCCACGCGGCCGGATGGCTTAGCACATCCAGTAACACTGGAATAGGGCATAACTTCTTCAATCTACCTCGAAAAGTGCAAAAACAAAGAAAAGCCCACAAAAAACAGCATCAGCTCCTCAGCTGTCCCTTTGTTTTTATTTTTACTGAGTAGTTAAACTGGAGGAAAGGACGACTCGCCTTCTCTGGTCAGCAGTCCCTCAAATACACTGCTCAGGCACAGGTGCTCAGAAGTAGCATCTTAAGCAGCTGAGCAAACACAAGAAAGAGTGGGCTGCATTTGCTGGGACCCACCTCTAACTTGCCACACTTTGCCCTAAAACACAAAGGAGAACAAATTGCAAAAAGATGTTCGTCTTTGCCAGTGAGAAACAACAATCCTCGCCAACATTAAAGGATCAGGTCACCCACTGGGAAAGAATTTAATTGCCAGAACACCATCTTCCATCACCCCTGCCTTCCCCACTGAGCCAGAAGAAAACACCAACTAATGCAGCCCCCACCCCTCCACTAGCCCTAAGAACTCCCAGCTTTAGTTTCGTCTTTGCCCATGTTCACCTGCTAAAGCCAAGAACTGCAGCTTCCCCCCGCCGGCTCCCCTTTAAAAACAAGTAACAGCAGCTCTGCCCAAGAGCAGAAAATGCTAAATCACCATCCCTCCCCCCTGCCCTTTGTGACTTGCAGACAAACACATTCTTAAAATCCATCTAACGTAAGGGAGACTGAAGAGGGAAAGGAGCTGAACTCGGATTTAGTGACTCATCTCTGATTCACACCACTTCTTTTCTCCTCTAGAGGAGGTTTCCACTATGGCTGCCCTGCAAATAAAGTCTTCCTGCTTCTGGAAGGTACCTCACAAACCTCAGCAGTGAGCAGTTCTCAGTTCCAGAAGTCATTACAGGTATTTTTTCCCCCCAGAAAATTAAATATTATGCATTTTGGAGCTTAACCACACACAGCTATCATTTCTTAGTACTTCAGGCTGTAATGAATATATATATATATACACACAGCAAAGTGTCCCAGGAGGCTCTATTTGCTAGGTATTGCAGGTCAGAAGACAAAAGGGACAAGCTGGACTTCACTTGACCTAGGTACGTATAGAAAGGTACCCAAGGTGCGGAGCAGAGGACAGCACTGATATCCCTTCTCCTCAGCAGCCCACCGTTAGGGTCTGCACACACACTCCATCCCTCCCATCCAGTCTGGGACTGCCTCCACAGACCTGTACCTCCACAACCCACGGGATGCCTCATTTCTTTGCGTATCTGCTTCATCCTGCCTCTGCCATGCTGATGTGCTGCTCTTCCCTCCTCTGGTGTCAGGCAGGAAAAGCCCACAGGCTGAGTGCAGAGGAGAGGGAGCAGCTGCTGCCAAACCTGAGAGCCGTGGGGTGGAACGAGGTGGAAGGAAGAGATGCCATCTTCAAAGAGTTCCACTTCAAGGACTTCAACCGGGTACGAGCATCAGTGGTACCGAGTTTTACAGCGCATGTGACCTGGCTTGCAGAGCAAGGGGTCCCACGTGCAGGGCTCAGCCATAGAAACCCCTCTGTTCTTCCCAAAATGCAATGGCTGAGGAAGATAGCCTACCCAAGACACCAAAGCACTCAACCCAGCACACAGTTTGTCTGGGAAAAGTTCCCCAAAAAGAGGAAGACACACAGAAAATCTCAAAGATAGAGAACATCCCAGGTCTTGTGTTTGCCTGGATTCCTAGAAACATGGGTGTAAAATTACTAGTAATGGGGTGAAAAAAAAACCCATCTACTTATCACAAGTGGTTCAGAGCTAACTTTTGTTCTTCCACTCCACTGGGCAGGCCTTTGGCTTCATGACCAGAGTGGCTCTACAGGCAGAAAAACTGGATCACCACCCTGAATGGTTCAATGTGTACAACAAGGTAAGAAATGAGGATGGTGGGGAGAACCGGAGCTCTTCAGGGAGCAGATCCCATTTGTGAGGCATAAAACAGCACCAAGAGCAGCAGCAAGTCCTGGTCAGATCAGCAGGACCTCTTCCCTCAGATGCTGTTCCCTTAGCATATCAGATGGTTTGTGATGGCTCTAGGCTCTTTCCTCCCCATTTTTTTCTGCCCAGCTGAGTAGTAGCTGCATGTAAGCTGGCACCAGGGTTGGTTTTTTTAGGTCAGTACCAGAAGTAGCAGCAAGGGGAAAAGCTTCTGGAGAGTGAGTTGAAAGGCACAGCTAGCTGCCATGACCAATGCAGGGGTAGCAGTCACTGCTTGCAGCCAAGGAGAAAACCATGTAAAATGCCTAAACACTTCTCCCACCCGGGGAAATATTGCTAACAAGTGGAGAAAGCAATAGCACTACCTGCCTCATCAGATGCAAACTGTCTGCAGCACTGGGGGGAACCTGTTCCTGCTCTTTCTGTCAGCAGCATTCAGTCGGTCTGTTTGTCTGGTTTAGGTTCACATCACCTTGAGCACCCACGAGTGCACAGGCTTATCCGAGCGAGACATCAACTTGGCCAGCTTCATCGAGCAGGTTGCAGCTTCTCTCTCCTGACTAGAGAGAGACACATGAAGCCAAAAATCAGCTCTGCCGCAGCCACAACCCACGCCTCGCCTGGACAACTGCACCTAGAGCCTTCTCCCACTTCCAAGCTAGTGCCTGGATCCAGACTGCCTAAGACCACATCCAGCTCCCTGCCACAGCTTGGCATTTCAGATGGATGGAGGCATCCAGGAAGCCTTTACTCCTGTGCATACATCCGTCTCTGATCTTGCCACTTTCATGCTTAAACCCTTCTTTATCTGTGCGCTACCTGCCCACAAACTGCTGAGCCTCGAGGGCTTTTCAGGAGACATGCCCTTTTACCAGGAGTAAGGTTACACAATCGCAGGAGTAAGTCTTTCCAGAGCTTGACCCCATCCAGTCACTGTTATTGCTTCTAATGTACCAAAATATGCTTTACTACCCAAAAGGCAGTACGTGAACCCTTTGGTATTACACACCAACAACCGTGATGTGCAATTCTGTTATTAATGTAACCTCTCTCTGGCAGTATTACAAGCAGGCAAGTGATCTCACCCCCTACTGTAACTGGCTTTTAGTAGGATACCAGCTGAAAGTGTTTACAATAAAGTTCTTGGTTAACCTGATGTCAGCTTGGAAGGCAGCCTCATTGTCAGAATTACGCCAACAGGTTTTCCCAAGCCAGGTACTGGCCTGGCTGCTCTCTCAAGAAGGTGCTCCTGCCATGGAAAAGCTTCTCCATGCTGCTTCATCAAGAAGAGGTATGTGCCTTTGCAGGCCTGCACCTCAGAGTGAATGGGGTCTGAAAGAGAATGAGATTATCAGAGCACTGTTTAAGAGCCAGAGCAGATCTGATAAAAACTGCTTGTGCTAAAATCCAAAGTGCAACTCTCATACCCAAGGCACAAAACATGGGGAAACCACAAACAAAAGCCACCAATGCAGCCCAGCATCAGGCCGGGGGCTGCTTACTGTGGCATACCTCCCAAAAGAGGTTTTAGGTGGATTTGCTGCTGTAAGATCTTCACTCCAGTAACACAGTGCCTTGCCATTCAGGCAGTCTGCAGCCAAACTTCTGCTTTTTTGGTATAACAAGAAAGATTTGCTGTGAAACCAAGAGCAGTTGTTTTCAGCAAAACAGCCTGGGAGAAATACTAGGAACTAGGAACACCCAACTCCAGTCAATTTTTTTTCCTTCAACCCTCCAAGTTCCATAAAGTGTTAAGAGAAAAAACACAGCTCTTAAATGTACACAATTTCCGGTACCCTTGAACATTGCAAGAGGAAGTCAGAGACACCACCTTCATCTTGACGGAATGAAAGAGCAGCTCTCAGGCAGAGTTAATATGATTCAAAAACCATTCTCCCTGCCACAGATTAGGCTGCACATGAGCAAAGATCAGGAGCAACAGGAGCCATTCAAATGAGCATCGAAACAAAAATAAAGAGATCAATGAGCCTAGGTAGCTCAATGCACCATTTTAATACAAACTAGGCCCGTTTTCACCATCTCATCAGCTATTTCAGCCTACAGTTTTACAGTGGCAAACTAGAGCAATATTGAATACTGCCATCAGAGGAAACTCATCCCATTCATTCATTAAAAAGTCAACGTGAATTTATTGGGCAAGATATTATTGTGTTGTACGCAACCCTTCCACTCCCCCAGGTCCTCAGAAAAGTGCAGGTGAAGTCCATGGCATGAAGACAGACATCTCTTCTTGGTCCAGCCCATTGGATATTCTTCAGTCTAGTACCTAAGAGCACCCGGCTCCCTTGGGAGTGCTTTGTACAAATAATAAATTTAACATCTCACTTGGAAAACCTGACCAGTCAGAAATCTCGCAAGAATTAACAGCTGGGAAAATCCCACCAGGTTTAAAGTACCATCCAGTTCCAGATCATAATCCAGTCCACATTTCCCCCACCCCCACCTTTGAAACAATTATACAGCCTGTTAATCTCATTTTTCTCAAAGACCATTTGGCATGATAAAGGAAATGCAGATTACATATTAGATGACCAGGATGAATAAAGACTACACAGCAGTAAGTTACAGTGGTCTGCTCCTGACCACAAGATTACATTTACACTATAGAACAAATACACATCAAACAATTAAACCCACAAATGTTACTAGTAGGTGAAGTCCAGAATGGAGTACATTGACTTACAAATAACATCTTCAAATACATACAAAAATGTGAAATGGAGCACTGATCCACTAGATCCATCTACTTCCTCAGGGGAGAAGGCAAGCAGGCAAGAGGGAGTTTTTCTCTCCTTCACCCCATGCTAAACCATCCCCCCTTTCTTTTAAAGCAGAAACAAAAAGAGTACCTCCCTTTTTTGTCTTCCAAATGTCGGTTCAAAGAGAACCATCACAGTAGCCAGACACTTCAGACTTTCTCCACAGTACAGCAAACTCAGAGATGCAGCTAGGGTCACGTGAGCCAGACGTTAACAGAATGCATAGGCCCAACACAACTGCTGACTGCCAGAGCTGGTAACACCACCAAGAGACTATCAGGCAATTCAAATGCAATGTTTTGCACTTGGGCTCAGAGACATGCATAGAGTCATCAATTCAGCGTGAGAGGAGATGGCCAAAGTGCTTTGTCTCCTAGCAGTGACAATAAACCTGGTAAAAAGCAAGTATTCCTCCCAGCAATCTCTGTGCTCAAGGCTATTCCTGTGTGCAGTGGCTGGTAAGCAGCCTCCTCATTCTGTGTAATTACCGTGTAAGTGTGTGCTTCAGCTGTGTTAAGCCAGTGAGGGCCAGGCTAGGGCTAACAAGCCCATTATGGCAGAGATGCTGCAGTCATGGCAAAGTCTTCTCCCAGGTGCGGAACTCTGCCTGGGAAACTCAGTAGCACACAAAAAGCTGAGAGGAAACACATGGGAAAGCCCTGAAGGAGTAAACCCACCACTGTTTAACAACTCAAGAGATTCTAGCTCATCCTTAAGGCCACAACTGCCTCACAAGTTGCACTGGGCAAAACCTTCTCGCAGTAAAAACAGCAGAGAAAAACAAGGCCTTGTATGCCCGAGGCTCAACCGCCTCCAACTTACTGCATCCTATCTGCTACCTTTCAGAGCTATGCCAGCATCTTTGTAATACTGTGAAGGGACTTGGCTCAATAGCACTACTATTCTACCTCATGGGCAAGCATAGTTTACCTGAGGCCAGGCTGCCTTTGAGGTTTTGTTTTCAGTATAGTACCACCATAAGAAAATGACTGCAGCTAATGCTGCTGTCAACAGCTGACCCCTCAAACCCTCCCTGGCATCCCACAAAAAGCCAGAGAGGCATCAAGGCACAATGGTGAATGCCCTTTTGAGAATGTGCCTGAAAAGAATCAGTGCAAAGAGCAGAGATTACTACTTCCTATTACAAAAGTCACTTTGTTACACTAAAGGATTATGGTTTTTAAAAAAAAGTCAGCTTTGGTGCCATACGTTTGCGTATTAAGTCCCTAGCTATGATACATGCCAGGGCTTGACTGACTCAACTACAGCATTGTGAGACAGTCCAAAACCTTCAAGTTATGAACTGCAAAATCACTGTTTTGCACATCCCTCCAGAACTGTGCAAGGTGCAACAGCACTCTAGGTGGTAAATACACGTCTTCTAGAAGAGGCAGGGAAGCAAAACAGATACTAAGTACCTAGGATTTTCAGTACTGTCCAGTTCCTCTCCATACTCCACCCACTTGGTTTCTATTTCTGCTGTTATTCAAACGGAGAGATTCCAGAAAAGGATTGTGTTGTTTCCCCCTCGACCCTCAAGAGATATTGATTGCAGTCTGAGATCTCCAAAGGGAATTTTTAGAAGTTACGTGACCATCTTTCCTTTGCCAATTTGTCACCTCTGCATCACACAGATGTAAGGTTCCCAGCATGGTTTGTTAAATGCAGTAGCTTGGAGGAATACTCAAAAGAAAACAAAATTTTCAATTTATTTTCTACCTTCAACTTCCGGGATGACTGAAGCTTTGGAACACAACATGGAAACTCAAATCTAATGCTTGGCTGGATACTGGCTGAATACACGGTCTGAGGAGAAGAAACAGCGAGGAATGAAGTGATATACAGAATATACCTGAGGAATCTGGAGTGATGGAATGGACATTCAATTCACCACCAACGGTCACGATTAAAATAGGCAGGGGGAAAGGAAGAAAAGCCTTAAAACTAAAGTTGGGTATGAAAATAACTCAGCTTTCAGAGCAAAGATGGGGAACAGTTTGAGATCAAGCTGCCATCAGACCTGCAATTGTAGGAACAAAGGCTTACTGCAATCTCTTTCCCTAGGAAACCTTTAGAACCACCCCAGTGCTAGCTGGCAAGGCACCGATTGTTGCACTACAGTCAGTGGTGGCCAGGAGAGCCATTCATGTGCTTTTCACCGCCAGGAACGTCCGTGCTGTACAGGCCGTCCAAGTACGCCAGAGAAATCTCTGCTACCAGGCTCCTGTCCGGGATGGACTGGGCCATTCCATAGATGGCTCCCTAAGCAGAGAAGAAGAGGTCGTCACGTGGGATCGTTAATGTTATCCGAGAAACACACTCACCCCATACACACCCTCACTATGTCCTGGCTCCTTACCATGCCTGTGGTCTTGGCGTTGAGGTCTTTCATGATGTCCTCAATGCTGTCTTTGACATCTTTCAGGAACTGTTCAGCCACACCCGATTTTGTGTGCAACTGCGTAATGCAAAGATGAATGCTGGGCAGGCAGGAGAGAGGGGAGAGATTAGCCACCTCATGTATGTACAGCTCCACATTTCCAGAGCAACCGACAGCAACTTAGCCCTTCCCTGGCCAGTGACAACTGCCTACCTCCTTCAAATGACACGTTAGTGGTATTAAGGGAGAAGACTATCCATTCCCTTAAAGGTAATCCCTGCAAAATACTCGCTGGAACCAAGCTGCAGAAAGATCAGCTCTTGTTTTGCAAAACGGTAACACCTCTTTCCTTCCTGACATCAGCATACGTGGTTAAAGGTCTGTATCACCTGTCAGCCACCCCCAGTGGGGAAGGTGGCACTCACCAGACAGAACACAGCTACTCAAACCTTTGAGCTACTACTTCAGGCTCGCTACACTCCTCTTCAAGCTAGCTGCAAGTTTAAAACCTTTTCAGCGCAGCTATATCTTAGAACATTTGCCCCCTTCACCCACAGAAAGGAAACTTTGACCCACTCAAGAAAAGTTTTTGACCAATATTTCTTTTACATCGGGCTGGAAAGATCACTGAAAATGACCAGCCCTTCACTGTTCTCTCAGCTACCTTCATCTTCAGTGGGCAGGAGGAAGACGTTAAAAAAAAAAAATAAATCTACAAACCCTCACTTGCTAATGTGAGATAAAGTCCTGACTACTTATATTTTTCTGCTTGTATTAAACAGAGGTAAACAGAAAGGGAGCCTCAGACACACCTTCTGCCAGGCTCATTAATATTACGATTGCTGCTATATATCAGCAAGTACAAAAGTAACTGCTTCTCCACAGAGGAAAAGTCTACACACGATTCATTAGATAATGGACACCACCAGCCAGCAAATCAAAAGAGCTATGCAGTCCAAAGACAACCGACTACCTCGCACACCTTGGCTATGCACATTGCTTCTCTGGTCTACAACGATGGCTCCCACTGTGACCACAAACTCACCTTGGTGGGAACTGTAGGACATTTAAGTTCCATCCTTTTGCAGCTAACGAATTAGATAACCGATAAATGTCGAAAGAGTCTGAACCGATGGAGAGGACAGACACCTCGGGTTTCCCAAAAATGAAGATGCTGTCAATTTTTCTCAACCTTGAAAGAATATTAAAAAGAAAAGAAGTTACTGAGCAAGGTTACAAGGAAATGGCAGAAAGGGGCCAGACATTCTGTCCATCTATCTGGGGCCTCAAGGGAAGAGAAGGGAACAGACCAGAGCACATTCCTACCACAAATCATGCAACCAGCGCAGGCCACGGGGACTTAGCAGAGGACTCGGGTGATTATAAGCCCTAAAGTCAAGTACACTCAGGAAGAAATGGAAAGAAGGGAGGACAGAGGCAAGGGAGGACAGCATAGCAGAGACCATTAGCCCATCAGCTCACACAGCAACACAGGCATCCCAATAGAAATTAAAACCCTTCCTTCATCATCTTAAGCCCTTCCAGACTTCCCCTCAGCCATGACTGCTTCAAGAGTTTCTTCTGCCTCAAAGTCGGCTATGTGAAAATGCCAGCACCCCTCCTCTCTGTACCCCTCAACAATCTGGCACAGGGCAGACAACCTGGGCATAAACAAAGCATCTTTTCCTGTATCTGCCCAGTGGATCCCCACCCAGCAGGTAACATGCAATAGCTTCTCTAGGGGGAAAAAAAGTTGCGAGAGAAACAAAAAGTTTGGGAGAGGGGGTCCAGAACAGGGTTAAAGAGTACAAGCAAAAAGCTAAGACACGCACGTACTCCGATTCAAGGAACCGAGCTGTTTTAATGATCCTCTTCGTAGCCTCAACGTAGCCCGACTCCCCCATGTGCATCAGAGTTGCCCAGCACGCGGCTATGATTCCACCAGGCCTGGAGCCCGCCACGGAGGGGGAGGCATATATGCCCCCTTGCCAGTCGGGTGCTACGAAGAACTGGTAGCTCCTGTACTTCTTGTCACTGTACAGCACCACAGAGGAACCCTTGGGAGCGTAGCCATACTGCAAGGGGTAACAAAGCATTAAAAAGCGACAGGAGGACTCAGCAGCACCTTGAAGCACCTACTGTATGCAGTCACCAAGATCCCACCTGCCCATACCTCGGCACATTGCACACAGCATCTGAACAGTGCAGCCTTTACCCCTGCCCTTTAGCATCCCTCCACATACAGCAGAAATGCCTGATGGCATCAGGAACTGCTCCTCCCAAAATGAAAGCATCAGAAGACCTCTCTCTCCCCTTCTTACCTTGTGGGTATCAGCAGAAATGCTGGTCACACCTTTTACACGGAAGTCAAACAGATGCTTTAGAGGAAACCCAGCCTTCTCCATGAAAACAATGAGAAAACCACCCAGGCAGGCATCGACATGGAAGGGGATTTTGTACTTCACTGCAAGCTGCGTGCAGAAGAGAGGTTCTGGTAAGCAACACACAATCAGGGAAGAAAATTAGGTAGTTGGGGTACCCAAACTCCAGCCACTAAAGACACTCTGCATTTCACACTTAAATGTTTTCTGGACCCTTTTGGAACATCATGCCACCCTCAGCCCGTTGAGGACAGGAGACCTGGAAGGGCTGGCTACTTGTAGGATGCCTTCTCCTGCTTCCCACATGTTTAGAGATGGCCAGCAAAAGAAAAAACAACATTGTATTTTGGCAGTTTGCTGTGTTTGACAAAGAGATGTGACAACTTGGTCTGAAAGGGGTATCCCACGATAAAGCGTAAAGACGTGATCCAAATCAAAGGAAGGTGAGAGGCCCTTGGTGGTTACATACAAAATAAGTAACTGGAGCAAGGAAAAAAACCAAGAGGCGTGTTTGGAAACTGAGATCCCAGCCCTTTGACTCCTCTTCCCCGTGCCCCACCACGTTCCTCCAACTTCTGCATCGAGCTTGTGACATCCAGCAGGCCCTAAATCAAAGCATTTTTACAAGGCGGACTATTTTGCTGTTATTTCCTCTCAGATATCAAAGAACAAGCCCTTCTGGTTTGTCTCACAGAGGGCGCAGCAGAGCTCTAAGTCACATACACGATGCATACTTTCAGTTACAGCAGAAGTTTACGGCACAGACTGGGGAGTTCAGACAAAGCATGCGCTAAAGGCTTGCCATTTTGCCTTGCTATGACATGCTGCGTGCAGCAGCTCAAGTCTGAAATCCAGCCGCATGCAAACAGCTTTGTGATAATGCCCAGAGGTAATCTCATATTTAAAGCCCACCCTCCCACAATAGTTTCTGAATAAGTGCAAAAAAAATAGTCCTGCATCCCTCCTCATTTCCAAATCGTGCCCTACATACCCTGCCGTTGACTAACAACTGATTTAATGACAGTAGCACCTTCCCAACCAGTCTGCTCCTCCCACCAGATTCACTGGGCGGGATCTTGGAACCTCTCTGCTCGCTTCTTGCACAGAAGGATGCAACAGTTTTATTGCTACAGCGCCCAGAAGCCCCCGGGGCATCCTACCTCTGCCACTTCTTCGACCGGGTCCATAATTCCATGCGGGAACTGGGGAGCAGAACAGACCAACATGGCTGTGTTCTTCGAAATAGCTCTCCTCATTGCCTGAAGATTTAAAGAGAGAAGATGCTCACATTCCATTTACCAAGTGCCACCCTGCCAAAAAAGATAAAAAAACATGCAGCATCTGGTCTTAAAAGCTAACACACAAAAGCCTACAGAAAGCAAAGCAACGAGCTATAAGCATGAGCAGACATCAGCTGAGTCATTTTACTCATCTACTTGGAAATACTAGAACATGCTTGTTTGTTCAGAGAGAGCCACAGGTTTCAGGTGAGGATGAAGTACATAATTACTTGATTCTAAATGAATGACATGGGACAAAGGGATGGTTTACATCCACTTCTTTCAAACAAACTTTCGTATGTAATGACACGCATTTATTCCCAGTGCTCTTCCTTACAGTTCATCTCTCTCCATCCACTGACTTGCTACCTGGGTAGGTAGATTCCTTGCAATTTCCTGTACAATGCATATTTTCCACAGAAAGAGTGCCATGCTGCCTAGAGTGATACCTGAACATCCACTTCCATAGCCTTGGTCAATGGGATGTGAATCATCTTCAGTCCAAAGTAGTGGGCTGCCTTGTCAAATGCTGCATGAGCACTCACTGGGACCAACCTAAAAAAAAAGTAACAGATTGCATACTTCAACCCAGGCAGCACCTAAGCCTTAACGCGAACAGGAGAGGAAAAAGTAAAAAAAAAATTCCACCTGCAAGTATTTCAGCGTTTCCTCCCTTACACACAGGTTACAAACAAGGCCAAGTGCGTGTTTCAACTAGCCAAAAGTCATGCAGACCGAAAAAGGAAAAGAGCTGGGGAAAACGCTCTCTGAGACACACGAAAGGCCACGTGCTATACTGAGTGAAATGACAGACATTCAACCTCTAACAACCCAGAGAAAACCTGTTAAAATAATTCTATTCCACTGCACAGTCTTCTGTGAACCAGCTACCCAAGCTCCCGAGGAAGTTAATTTCTTGTCATATCAAACAATATTTTACCATCTCCAAACAACCACCCTCCCTGAAAGGGGTACATGACAATACAAAAGGGAAGGAGCAACATAAATATACCAAATGAACATGACATTTGTTGTCTCCCATCTCCAATGGCAGTGACCGAACTGCCTCAGTTAACCTTGTTTTCTGAGGCATCACATCTTTACCGGGGCCTTTAATAGCGTGCAAAAGCATTAGAAAGGGAAGAAAAGAGCCACAGGAATTCAGCAGAAGATGAACACCAGTGTTCCATCACTCTTTGTGTTTTCCTCTCTTAAGCAATTAACCAGAGAAACATATTTGATGCACTGTCACTGTCTAGAAAAAAGAAGCACATTAGAGAGAGCAAATCCTCTATTAGCAGCGTAATGATTAGCATAGTTTCTCATTTCAGCTCCGATCAGTGCTGACTTCAGTTCCAGAGTTTTCAGGCTAAACCCCCTTTGATCTCAATAAATCAAAACCCTTAAAATACTTCAAAGAGACTTGCAATCTCTGCTCAAGAGGGGCGCAAAGCAAATATGAGCAGGCTCTGTCTAGAGCCTTATGCAGGTGTTGCAAAAATACATCCGCATGGCATAGCTGCAACAGCTCCACAGCCTACATTCACGCCTGGGATCCCAGGCTGCTTAAAGGCTCCTGTGCTTCTGCACACTTTCCTTCAACCCAGGTTTCTCTCCTGCATTCAAGGGCTGCAGACACAGATAGACAAGGAGTTGGTGGTAACAGGCTATGAAATGAAGGAATATTGGGATCTAGCAGCCACCTCAGCTCAGAGGAACAGTAAGTCACACAAGCCCTCAAAGCAGAAGACGAGCCACAAAGGTATTGCTTACATTTCTGGATGTTTGATGCCTCTCTCATAAGCCAGGTCTCGGTATGCCTTGCAAGCCATCAGAATGCTCTCAGTGCCCCCAGACGTCATCTGTCATGAAGAAAGGAAACAAATAAGAAAAACAGCCACTGAACATGGATGTTGCAGAAGAGAAAAACAGAAAAGGGGATGCTGCCACAGCATCGCTCCCCAGAGATGCTTCAGAGGGGGAAGATGCACAGGACAAACTCAGGTTTTCAAGTTGTATTGGGTTTACGTGGTAAAGGTTTGATAGCAGGGGGGCCACAGGGGTGGCCTCCGTGAGCAGAGCCCAGCAGCTGCCCCATGTCAGATCAGGGCCAGCTCCAGCCGGCTCCAAAGGGGACCCACCGCTGGCCAGAGCTGAGCCACGAGCGACGCTGGTTGTGCCTCGGGGAGAGCAGATTGAAGAAAGGGAAAAAACTGCTGGGCAACAGCAGCTGGGAGAGAGGAGTGAGGAACAGCCCTGCAGACACCAAGGGCAGTACTGGCAGAAGGAGGGCAGGAGGTGCTCCAGGCGCCGCAGCAGCAGTTGCCCTGCGGCCCGCGGTGAGGCCCATGGTGGAGCAGGCTGTCCCCCTGCAGCCCATGGGGCACCACATGGAGCAGATCTCCACGTGCAGCCCGTGGAGGAGACCACGGTGGAGCAGGTGATGTGGCCTGAAGGAGGCTGCAGCCCATGGAGAGCCCCCGCAGGAGCAGGCTTCGGGCCGGACCTGTAGCCTGTGGAGAGGAGCCCACGCAGGAGCAGGTGATCCGGTGGGAGCTGCCACCCGTGGGGGACCCGTGCTGGAGCAGTTTGCTCCTGAAGGATGGACCCCGTGGTACGGACCCATATTGGAGCAGCTCTTGAAGAGCTGCAGCGGGTGGGAAGCCCAGGCAGGATCCGTTCGGGAAGGACGGCATCCCGTGGGAGGGACCCCACGCTGGGGCAGGGGCAGAGCGACCACGGAGGAGCGGCGGAGACGCAGCGACATGGGCTGAGCGCAGCCCCCATTCCCCATTCCCCTGCGCTGCTCAGGGGGAGGAGGTAGAAGAGGGTGGATGGGGGGAAGGTGTTTTTAGTTTGCTTTTAGTTTCTCACTGCTCTAGTCCACTAGTGATAGTAATAAATTACATTAATCTCCCTGTGTTGGGTCTGTTTTGCCCGTGATGGCAATTGGTGAGCAACCTGCTTGTCCTTATCTCAACCCATGAGCCCTTTTTTTTTTCCATTGTATTTTCTCCCCGTTCCTTTGAGGAGGGGGAGTGAGCGAGGGGTTGTGGTGGAGTTCAGCTGCCCAGCTGGGTAAAAGCCACCACACAAGGGCAGCAGAAGCCACTGAACAGCTCAAGGTAGCTCTCTGATATTCAGGTTGAACGCGTATGTTTAAGGAAACGTTGACTCCAATATTTAAAGGGGGTGAATAAAAAATTAAAAATTAAAAAAAGATGCCTGACAAGAGGGGACACTACTGCCCAGTCACTAGCTGGTGGAGATGACCACGCCTCATGAAACTACAAGTACATACTTAGCCCTTGATTACCTGGGGATTGTTTATCTGGATTATAAATGATGCCACATACAGAGAAACAGCACAGTTGGCTCTGTATTAAGCTAACTGAAGTACAGCAGGGTTTATTAGGTCTGGAGCAGCGCCATGCCGAGGCACAGAGCCAGCTCAGGCTTGGCACTGCTCCCAAGCTAAGAAACCTTCCCAGAACTTGGAGCACTGGAGAGTGCAGAGGCCTCACGCCCCTTCTCTGCAGAAGCCAGCCAAGGTCTGGCCAACACCAGGCTGGAGCTTGTAAGCCCTCAAGGACTCGAGAAGGAATTTCTGCATTACACTCCCCAGCACACCCCTCAGTATCCGTACAGCCTGCTATCCCTGCTGTTCCAGCCCCTTCACCCCGACCACAGGTGAACCAGGGGTTTTGCATCAGGGGACAGAAGACAGGAAGGTTCACGCACCTGTTCGATCAAGTTTACTACTGCACACTCAAGACCTTATTGCAAACAAACAAGCAAAACACTTTACAAGAAGAAATTCGTCGAATGGAAGGACCGTCTCTCTTCGGCAAACCATTATGAGTCCTGATGTGCAAGAGACAGAAAAGTGTGGGCAAAAACCAAAGTAAAATTTTAACCTAATAAAACGTGAGGTTGGTTTTTCAAGCAGCCTGCAGGCATTAATGCTTTTATCTGTCACTGCTGTGCTGCGTGAGCTGTAACTTGGGGATGGCTGGTACCTGCGAGAGGTGTACCTAGTTCAGGTGAAAGAAAGGAATCAAAAGCTACTTGCAGTGCTTACGGAGGACTGATTTTCAATCCCCATGAACAAGCTGCCACTTCCTTTTAATATCCCACCCCAAATAAACATAAAAAGGATGCAATCACATTTGTATGCCTTATGACATCTGCTAGTCTGGGTTTTCTTTTGGTTTTTCCCAGCTGACATTGCCACAAAACCCCAAACACAAGGAAGAAGTGTGACTGCGTGACAATGACTAAACATTAAGCAAAAAGATAAGGAACAAAGTTCACAGGCACAAAAACCAGCCTGCCACATTTCTTCCCAACATGATCCAAGCTAGCAGCAGCTGCCACCACAGGCGGCATGGAAGTGACTGCCACACCACAGACAATTTCTGCTTTTTTTTCCCCCCCTCTCCAGTTTGCAAAGCAACAGCTGTTGCAGAAAAACCCTAACAGAACCTCACACTGGATAAAGAAATCATTGCATTTATTGTGAAGCAAACAGACAGCAGCAGGAACACAACGTCTTAAGCGCTTTATGGGCTGTGTCATTCACTTCTCAACTCTTCTTATGAAAAGATCTGTAAAGTCGTCAGCTATTATCTTTGGAAAATAACAGCTGGCATAATGTGGATTCCTCTCCTGCTGCGGGGTGGGAGAAGAGGAGCGGAATTATTGCATACTTGTAATATTGCTTGCAGCATTGCTTACAATATTGCAATGATTGTGAAAACATTGCTGGGCACGATGTGGGGATCTTGGGATTCATGTGACTGAACGCCAGATACTTTATGTGACCAGGCCTGCTCCTTGTTGAGCAAGCAGCCCCTACCTCTACCCTGTTCTAATCCGCTCTTCAAAAAGCAGCCTCTGTAACAGCCTGATTCCTCTTTCAACCCTTCCACCAAAGCACCAACATCTTGCCCTCCTACGAGGCACCTGCTTTCAAAGCCTGGCTTATCACCTGCATGCAGTGTTGAGCCATGCAGCTTTGGGGAGGTCAGAATCAACACTTTTCGCCACCTGATCAGACCCAGGATGGATCCTCCTCCCAGGCACACACATGACCACACAGAAAGCTTGTTCGGCCAGCAGCTCCAGCTGAAAAATCCACTGAAAAAGCTGCCTTTCAGCCAGGCGAGCTTCCTAAATTGGCCCGCAGCCGGCACATCAACACCAACATGAGCCCACACCACGGAGATGCGGCAGAGCAGCTGGATCCAGAGCAGCAAAAAGCCTCTTGGTCCACGAGGCTTACACCTGCAGAGGGAGTCTGCTCCTTTCTCGGAGGCTCTGTCGGCTTCGCTATGAACAGCAAGCTCGTCCTGCTCCAGCCAAAGCCTGAATCACTGTCACAGGATACAACTTCCCCACCGCCCGCAGCACGCCGGCAGCCGGCCAACACGCAGTGATTCAGCACCGGCCAATGGCACTCGCAGATATTTTCCTCCCTCCTCTAAATGAAAGTGCACGGGCACAAGCGGTGCCATGGGGAAAGGGGCTGGAAAGAGGCATTGTTTTAAGCAGCTTTCCAGCCCTGCGCTATCTCCAAAAGCCAGGCGAAGCATGTGGAAAAAGGCAAACAAACACGCTTTTTTTGTTCTTGATTTATTGTTTTCCAAATGGGAAGGGAGAGGAGAAAACACAGGGAAAAAATATCCCTCCCGCTCTCTAAACTTGGTATATCCCTTCTACTGCTCGCTCCCTCCTAATCCCAGCGCTCTGGAACCTCAGCATTGAAACAGCAGTAAGAGTGCAGTCCCTACTGCAGGATTTCTGCCACCATGCCACTTGCAATCAGCATTAAACCATCAGACAGACGAGCCACCTTGCTTAGCTCGCGGCCTCCACAAAGCTTTGCTTGCAGTTCACATTAGGAAATGTGTCCATTCAGACCCTGGAGACAAAGCTGACCAAAAGTTTCCCTGAGCTGAACTACACCATGAATAAGATAGTAAGCTACAATTTATTTCTAAGGCAGCATATTAGAGCAAAAATACACCACAACCCACTGTATGGTCATAATGTAGTGGCAGACTCGCATAAAAACCCCTGTACACCTACCAGTTGTAAATTCCACTCGTTATCCCTCTCAAGGTGACCTGCTTATCACAACAGATAAAACCTGACAGATCTGCAGAAGGACAAGCCAGAGTTTAAGCCCCCCCAAGACACAGCACTCGCATTTTTCTATTAAACTCCTACACCAGATGAGCAGGCAGCTCTATGACAAAGTCTGGAAGCCCCAGAATTTGGGAGGAAGAGACAAGCCAGCTTCTACAGGAAGCTTAGCTTTTGCTCAACTGCAAAGTGCAAGGAAGGGAGATCGATACCAAATGCACGCACACGCTCCACGTGCAATTCTCCTCTGCACTTCACTCAAAGCTGTTCCTTCAAGTTCCAAAAACTGCTAAAAAAATAAAACCATGGAGGCTTACCCAAAGCCAGTGACTTCCCCTCAAAGAGGGGAAATCCTCAGAGCCAGCACTGCAAAACAAAGCACCTTGTGACCAGGAACACTTGCCTACATCAGACAAAATCCCCTATTCCTCCTCTATGCACTGAGCTTAATTAGTCCTTCCAAATCATTGCAAGAATGTCATTAGAACCTCCTGGGAGCCAAAAATCACCAAATCCTGTCTCTCTGCTCTTAGCGTAGTGTGATTAAGAACAAAAGTAGTAAATAGTGAGAAATAGGAAGCATCCATACGCTGCTGAAAATGATTACTTTTAAACACAGCTTAAACACCTGGGACGTCTCTTGGTGCAACTTAAGGCAAACCGTATGCCCGTACAGCCCCCACCGCAAGGGAATTGTTAGCATTTTATGTTCATGTTAGAACTAAGGAGACTTATAGCCCCCAGGTCTCACATAAAGGCATCTCCTGTAAGTAACGCAAGCGGCTCAGCTAACTTAGCATGCAGAAATCTGAAACGACATGTTTTAACATTTATAACACACACTGAAAACCTTCGAAGAGGAAGAAATAGACTGCTCTCCTGAGATGCTGCTTAGGAAGATGCCCGCACGACGCAGCGCAGGACCACGTGGAGGTGCCCAGGCTGCTGAAAACCCTGGGAGCTGCACAAACACGTCACTTTGAGCTGCTTTTCCCAGACCGAGGACCAGAGTATCAGCCCCAAAAAGCGCTGTTCTGCAACATGTCATGGAAATCAGAGCACAAAGGAAGTGAATTTGCCTCACTGAGAAGCACAAACTTCCCACACATGCAGCAAGCTCTTCCGAAACAGCAGCAAGCTCCAGCTACCTTCAGGAACCAGGCACCAACAAAACTGGACTAGCAGCCCCCGCTGCCTCCACCAGGTCAGTAAATCCAGCGGACAGGGACCTGGCAACAGACACTTGCATCCATTGCTTCTCAAAGACAGCAGTGGTGAAATTCAGGAAAAAAAGCATTTGTTTTAGTTTACAACACTGCAAAAGCTGAATCGAGTAAACCAGAAGCCTTCTCACTGGAAAAAGCCAGCAGCACCTCCTGAACAGATCAATTTAAAGATAAAGATAACTCGCAGCACTGCACCCTCCCTGGTTTAGCCATTTGTATTTTACAGCCTCACTGGGAACCGAAGCGTAACTGTGGCAGTCTGCGTCACCAACCACAGCAAGGCTTTTCAGAGACAAAGAACAGCGTCGGTTTGGAAAAAATGCGCTCTTAAAATGGCTTTGTTACTGCCCAAGCCTCCAGAAATCACTCTGAAATACTAACTCTGTTTTGGGGAGAAGACAGTAAAAGAAGTCTTTGAGCCCAAGCGCTTGAAGAGCACGTGACCGCTACCTCCTCCCACGTCCCTCCAACAACTGCTAGCTCCTCCGGACACTCACAGGCAGGAAGGGCAACACAGGAGGAAGGTTAAAAGTCCAGTGGAAAGACTCGTTTGGACAAGATAATTACAGGGGTACAATTAATCTCCTGTCTCCACCCAACCAACTGTTCAACCCTCCCTCTAACCCTGCAAATTTGACTGTTCAACCAGCTAGAACATAACTTCATGGCAGGTTGCACACTTCCCCATTCCCTTTGCTTCTGCTTGACTCTCAGCCGTGGCTTTGCAGCGTGATCCTCTGAAGGCAGGGGAAAAGCAAGGAGCAGAGGGAAAAGCGGGATTCCCCTGAGCATTTGTGGAGGTCTCACACTGGCTATGATCACTGTCTGATTGTTTTGGAGATTTTTTTTTTTACTGTTCTAAATTTCTCCTCCTACACAATCCTACTTTCAGACTTCAGTGGAAGCAGCTGCAGGGCCCAAGGCTGACACTTTTATAACATACACCTCATATAATGAAAACTGAACATGCACTGCAGGTTTCCGCAAGCAAAGCTCTCCCACCATGTATCACAGAGCGATCTGTTTGACTTGTATCAGTTAACACCTCAACAGTTCATAAAGACAAGCTTCAACAGCTTTAGAACCAGCCCCTTGCCCACTCCACGGACAGTCTCAGCACTGCAAATCAGCCAGGAGAAGAGGTGAAATTATTTGTAGATGCAAAGAGGCGCCTTGCTTCTCCAAACTTGAGGGTGGCACAAGGAATACAGTCTCACCCAGCACACAGAGGTTTAAGACCTCAGAACCCAAGGAGGTAAGTCAGGTCACAGGGTGCAACCTACCGCTACCGAAGGCGATCCCATCTTACACTGCTGGTCACTGCGCAATCAGGTTCTGTCTTCAGTCCAGCTGGAGTTTGGTCCCAACTACCCCTACTATAAGGCTATTCTAGTACTTACCTCCTTAACACAACCAAGCTCCCAATGGCCAGATTAAGCCCATTTCAACACCAGTTCACCCCATCAGCTCGTGTTAACACTGCCTTCCCAAATCGATCTTCAGCCTTTGCAGGCCTTCTCCCTCCCTAGCATATTTGCAGACAGCCATCATGTCACACCCAGTCTCTGAAAAATCTCATCTGGATCCTTCTCACAAGTGGAACTACTTCTTTGCAAGTTATTAAGTAGTCTCTGTGTCACAATTGCACCTGAACACCACACTAGGAGACAAGACCTCGCTGTCCCGTGCACCACAAACAGGGAGAGAACATGGCCTGAGGAATTCAGGATTCCTACCAAAAAGGCAAACCAAGAGAGAGGAGCGTAAGAAACCATGGCTTATTTTTACAACAATAATTCACTGTGCAAGTTCACAGCTTTTCTTCTTTGACCAGCTTTGAAAACATGAAAGGGCACACATTTGGACTCTTGCTATGAACTCTGTCAAGGCTTTAAAACCGGTTTCCACCCTGGCACACCAGAAGGCCACATAAGCTTGGAAAGACAGCTTTCCAGTTGGACAGGTAACTGTAAGTGCCATGCCTGCTTGATCACCAATGCTTCAAGCTGCTTGTTGGTGACCAGCCAGCCAGCCTTGCCCTCAATCTCAGCATTCTGGCAGGCCCACAGATTAAACCTGAGGGGAGCTACTCAAAGTGACACTGCTCTGTTCACCGTCCCCCGCTGACAACCGGGCAGGCTTCTCTGGTACATTGCACTAGGTCTCTTTTGCTACTGCCATCAAGCCTGTATCATTTAAGAGTGTGAAAAAACAGCTGAGTTAAATTATCTCTCAAAGCTTCCCTGAGAAGAGCAATTACCAACCATCTTCTGGACAGCTACGCTGGCACAGCACGTACCAGAACCATATACCAGAATGACCTCAGCCTTAGCTGGACAGATAGCAGAAGGTACATTTGCACTTCAGGTCAGAAATATCCAAATGCTCATGGGACACTTGAATGCAGGCTACTTACAGCACCACAAGAGTTGGGGCCCCCATGGAAGAGAGTACAGGCAATCCTCACTACTTCTGCTTCCATCTTCCTCAAACCAGGGAATATATCCGGATGGAGAGGATTACTCCAGGCAAACTCTTCGTACACCTTCAGAAAAGAGAGACAAAGTCAGCACTGCAGATGAAGCCTTGGACTATCAGTGAAGAGGCCCAGATGCGGGAACTCACTACACACACTGTATCAGCAGACTGTCTGCAGATCTGCAGTACTAACTCCTGCTGTGAGCACACACCACAAGTTGGGAAGCTATCGCTGCGGGGTGGATGGGATAATCATTTGTTTTTCTAGGGCATTCTGGCCTCTGGAATGATTATATAACATAGCAATATTGCTTGTTGTAAAGACAGGTTTAAGGGTTTAGCTATTTAGAACAGAACACAAAAATATCTGCTCTTCTTTTGTTCACCAAGTTCTGCTGTACATACACCCCATGATTGCTTTACGCAAAGCAGGCCAGCACATAGTCCCAAAAACTTGCTTTGCAGAACTAGTTTTTGAGTTTAATAGTAAAGTGTAATTCTGAAGCAGCCAGAAAAGCACAACTGCCCACCCACACCGCAACAAAAGTGGCGGTGGAAACCAGTATTTCATGCTCATTCTGCAACTGCGGGCTCACAGGATAAGGCTGAAACAGGCCAGTTCCAACCTCCTGCAGCCATGATCAAAAAGTAACTGCAGGGACGTTGAAAGAAATACAGCACAATAAGCCAGAGAATAATCAGCACAGACAGAGGCAATGTTTCCACAACACTCAATCCAAGGTGACGCTCCTCTAGAAAGGCTCCTCTGAGCTTTACATTTCCCTAGAAGTGGGAAAGAAAATGTCAACAGACAGAAGAAAACAGCAATAGCGACCACCCAACAGAGCTCATTACAGCTTTTACAAAAGCTGTTACCAGGAGCAAGAAGGCTAGGTTTCCCTTTCTAGCAAAAACACCCTCTTGAAGTAGATATATTTAAAAACAGACCTTTGGGCTGTTTAGTGTTTTTTTTTCCCCCCAACCTTCTCAAAGGGAAAAGTTCCAGACTAGGTAAACAGACCTAACAAAGACTCCACTGAAGCATGCCAGTGCCTCATTGTTGTATGATTTGGACTGCACAGTAATGCCAAACACATTTTACAAGCTTCTTTTTTTGCTTAAACCAAGACCAATTCTGTTTTGCTTAGTCAAGCTGTTCCAGTCTAAAGTCCTAGGGCAACCCAGTAGCAGGACAGCCAAGGATGCTTTCACTTCAGCCTACAGCAGTGGCACCTGTCAGGGGGCTTGCTGAAGCTGATCTAAGGCAATTTTATGCCTATCACTCCCCAAATTAGAAGGTCAGTACCAGTTTCCAATTCACTTGCACTCAGCTTCTAACTCTTACTGAAAACGACATCTTATCTGATTGGATCCTAGTTATCTCTACACAGTGTTTCCACAGTGACCGCCACTTGGCCAGTTTTGCAATGCTCAAACGCTTTGCTAATAATTCCCCTTCCACCTACATTTACCCTAGGCTGTTTTCAGAGTTGGGCAACCTCAGCTTCAGATCTTCCCTATTTATCTTGAAAGATCCTGGAACAGTGTTGAGGGGTTTCTTGTCACCCTGAAGTTTCTAAAAATATCTGCAAAGATGCCAAGTTAGGCTGCTTGCACTTCACCTTCACTAGCAGACGGGTGAGCTTCTCTTCACCGCTGTACACAGTCCCAGAGACTTTCCCGTCCTCCCAGCGTACATCTCCTGAAAGAGAAGAAAGAGGAGCACACCGGTTGCAAACACAGCCATTCTCAGAAAGCACGTAGAAAGGCACAGAAGTCCCCTGCAGTTCTGCAGATAAGGATTTTGCTTTGGGGCTTCACTGAGGAGAAGCAAGTATTATTCTTGTGCCAGAGAGATAGCTCCCTGTAATGCTATGCCTCTGGCATCTTGTGTCCCATAAACTTCACAAGTGGCAAGTAAACCACGAATAAAGCGTCAGCACAAACAGCTAGCTGCAGCAAGCAGTTTTATTAATATGTAACCCACTTAATCCCCAGACTCCCCATACTGCTGTCCACACAGCTGAACTCCCATCACCAAGGTTAGTCACATTCAAAGAGCACCCGTCACACCACTGTAAGCTGAGATGGAAAGGTCAAGGTTGTATGACTAAAAACCTACAACGTGGGATGCCTCAGTTAAACTTCACCTAAAACAAAATGCCACTGATGTATTAACAGACCAGAGCAGGTAGATGGAACAGCATCAGCATCACCCTGTTTAAAGTGTTTCAATCCACTTAACCAGGTTACTTTCTGCCTCCAAACACCCCAGCAGAGCATTTCCACCTGTGCAGTTGTATGCTCCCTCTCCAACTGTTAGCCTCCTGCATAAAACTCGATGGCATCAGGTTCACAAGCATACATAACGTGAACATAGTCACAGTCCAACCCTCATTTCCAAGTAGCCTTCACAGGGCATTACACATGTGGGAAGGAGGGGACATAGAAAAAGAAAAAAATGAAGCAAAGGCCCAGTGAAGGAAGGGAATAACCATTACAAGGGAAAACAGACAAGACAGACCCAGAAAGCTGCACAAACAACATAAAAGTAGAAAAAAGGAAGCTGTTACAGCATACTCCATTGTGAAACTGTTCCTGAATTTGGAGTAGATGCATTGTTCTAGCAGAAAATTCCAAGCACTTCTCAGACTGTGGATCCGAACAGGGCAGTCATATCTTCTCTGGACAGCAAGTCACACAAAGTTGCTCATTAGAAGTAATAGGTACACGATTCAGGGTGGAGATATTTACATCAGTGAGGCAACTCAAACTAAGTTTCAGACACTGCTTATGTGGAGTCAAGCCAGGAGAAGAACATCATGGCTTTGCTTTCCTTAAGTGGCCTTTTCAAGGTGCAAACCACTATGACTGTGACTAAGAGAGTCTTGGAAATTCCCTAAAAATACCGCTTGAAAGTTCTTTTTGTTTTGAGTATTCCTTGGGGCTTCACAGAAAACACATTTCTGGCAAGAGCCAACCATCAAGGCAACTGCTCAGAAATGTGTTCAAAACTGCATTCAAATAGTTTCCTCTGTATTTCTCTTCTTCTCAGCCCTCCCATCATCATCAGTATTAAACTCTTGGGGAAAAGAGGGAATTTCAATGTAAATAGCCAAACACAGTATTAGAAATTGTGAATAGTGACTTTAATCACTTCCAGAAGGAAAACAGACAAATTTGCAAGTGAAGAACATCAGCAAAGAAATATTTAAGATGAAACTATGAGCAGGAGTCATTAGATCTCATTTAACAGAGTAAGTCTAATGTTAGGTCTCCAAAACGGACCCACCTCTGCTGCAGCACAGACTCACATACCTTTTGAGCTGTACTCTTTCATCTTCTGCAGTACTTCAGGCTGGCTCATGCCTTGTTCAGGCAGCACTTTGATATAATCCTTTTCATCTTTCAGGAAGGATAAACTGGAAGTGACATCATTCAAGGCTTCATCAATCTTCTTTTGAATCTAAACAGAAAGGAAAACCCTATCAACAAAGGTGCTGGCCAGATTATAAGTACTTGTTCAGTGTGTGTGAGATTGAACTCACTGGCTACTTTCATACCAGTGAGCGGAATAGGTAGGAACTCTTTCAGCTCTGTGACCAAAAAGCGTAGCAGAGCTCACAGACGCACAGTTGCACTCTCCCTCCAGAAACAAGCTGCCCTTGTCCAAAAAGCTTCCTGGAACGGGCACTGTTACACACAAGTCTCTAAACCACTCTGGGAACTAAGAGAGTGCTAGCTGGCACGGCCCAAAATTGAGCCAAGTAACTAGTATGGACAACCGCAGAGCAGCGCCTGGGCCACTGCTCAGCTGAGCTTTATTTAACAGCACAGACAATACCACCACATTCAAAGAGATTGTACTTTAATGGGTGCTAAGGAGCAGTGGGAGTTTCGAGACCCTTCTTCAATAGCTGAGAAAGCAAAGCTTTAAGGCAAAAATATTTCAGTCTTATCCACCAAACCTTTTTAAGCCACAGTCCATAATTTATAGAAGCCTTCAGATTCCCTGTATTTCATACCTTGTCTTCTCTGCCATCACATACACAGCTTAGAGATTCGTGAAAATAGAAACGTTAAAGAAATCTCCCTTACAGGCATAGTTAAGAGATTTCTTTCTTCCTACTCATACCCCACATGTGGGAAGCCCAGACTCCTTCTCAGGAAACATTGCAAAGCAGATGCTCTTCTTCCGGAAAACATAGGTGTTGGGATATTATCATCAGCTTTAAAGACTTTTGGACATTGGATTGCCTCAAAGTCAAGGCCTCCTGTAAGCACCTGATCGGTTATCAGGTATGAGCCTACTGAAGAGCGGGAACAGCACACAGATAGGGCACACCAGGGGTCCCCCAGCACAGGAGAGCTTACCTTCTCATTGCTATTGGTGTTAAGCCTGGACAAAATAGAGAAGGTGTCCTTTCCTAACAGGCAGACAACAAATATAAGCAGAGGAGAACTAGTAATTAGTTCATCTGATCAACAGCTACTCAAGCCAGAATGTGAAAATTGGGGCGCAACATGAAACGAAGGGGAGATGCTATCCCCTTACAGAGGGCTGGGGGAGAAACTTGATAACTGCATCCATGCCAAGGTGAAAAGGAAAAAACTCCTCTTCACTACTTCCATTTGACAAAACTGCCTACAACAGACCTGGCACCCCCACATCCCTTCCCCCACCGACTCAATGGGTAAAGCTGCCTACACATCAGGACAAAAGGGCAATCATCAAGTGTGATACCATCATTTATTAGGTTAAAGAAACCAAGCTGTGTATTTCTCAATCATTAAGTCGTTAACGAGCTAAAACATGCTGACATTTGTGGTTTCAAGTTTTTAACGTAGAAAACATCTCCCAGACACTAAAGCCTGTCTCACTTTAATGATTACACAAACTTCTGATATAACACTAACTATTGCTAACATATCTGAGCTCTAAACTAATCACGGCCAGTCATCCGATTAAAAAAATTATCCTTCCATGTTGCACAACAGACACCCGGCTATCTCAACACTTGCTCAAGAATAAGATATTGTTTCAGAAGAACAACTCAAGTTCAATTGTGTCCCCTTCTTCCATGAATGAAGTTATTTTCCTGTAATCTAACAAGGAAGAAACACCACTGGAAAATTCTGTCGCTGCAGAACTCTGGAAAAAAAGGTGGAACCCCCACTTTATGAGAGTAAAAAGACTAGGTACAAACTATGTCTTTCCTTAAACCAGGTGGCAGCAGATCCAGATCTGTATCTTCGGACCATTACGATTACAGCAACATGACAAAGAGGCACAGAACTGTAAGTTCTCTGAGACACAGCTATGCAGGCTAAAACAAGGACCTGTGATAATATTACAAAAAGCTGTTTGAATACTTACTATAGCCCCGACAAACGGCATTTTTCTCAATAGTTTAAAGAACTGTTTTTTAATTCTGGATGTTAAACCTGAAAGACAAAAGACAAAAGTTAACCTAACATGACTCAAGAAACCAAAAATGGACTCTGAGCACAATACTTCCACTGCAACCCATGATACAGGCTTCGTATTTCTGATCCAGGCTAAAGTAACGCAGTCGCCAAGAAAGCAGACACAGGCCAGGCTGCAGAAGGAACTGGTTTGTACAACAGTAGCCATCTGTTGGAATCAATGATTTGACTCATTTTCCTACTTTGCTGCTAAGGCCACTGAGTAAAGTCAGGCAAACTAGAGAGGCTAAAATCTTTCCAAACATAAGAAAGGAACAGCTCCTACCTGAACGGGAACTTACACCCACACGTGGAATTTTACAAAGAGAGGGAGTTTAGGATTTGCTAAAGGCAAGGTCTCCAGCAAAAAAAAGGGGAAATACTTCCTGAAATTATTTTCCGCATCTTGAAACCAGAATAGCACCGCGACATGAAAACACTCTGCAACGTGAAACAGGCTCCCAGGCCGCAGAGGGAGCGCGTGGTGCAGTGGCAGCGACGCTGCGCCCTCGGCTCAGGGGGGCGGATGGACAGACAGACAGAGGGAAAAGCAACTCCACCACAGTGCAAATACTGAAGTGGGAGAAGCCACTGATGACAAACACCGGAAGACTCCTGGGGTAACTTTAAAGGCAGGAATGCAAGCAGGATGACAGAGATGCTTTATAGTCAGCAAAAATGCCTTTTGAGCCCTCCAGGCTTTTTAGCCAGGCACCAGTTACAGGACACTTTCACCAGGAAATAGCTAAACAAACTTCAAAAAAAAACCAACCATTTTAGGACTTCCCAGTCTTATCTACAGCATTAGACTGGCCCCTTTTTCCCCCCTACTTCATACATATATTTCAGACGTATTTTGAAACGCTACAGGAGGACAGTAACTGCAGTTTGGCACACTCTGTAGCAGATATTTGTTAGCACTCTGAAAATAACATTTCTGTTGCACATTTCTGTGTGCATACTGTTTAATTACGAACTTCCACGCCGAGGAAAAAATAAACTCCTGAAAAATTCAGACAGCCTAATTAGATTTCATAACAATTAGTCAATATTTTTAAAATACTGTGCAACAGTACAAACATTAGCCAAGAAGCCAGTATAACCCTACACTGCGCAAAAGCTTCGTGTTCCCACTACTCAGTTACTCCTGTCTTTCAAAAAAAAAAAAAGCCTGGTTAAGGAACAGAGAGGCACAGAAGTAGACACCAAGTTAAAAACTTGGCTATTTTTAACAAAAATAAGCACAACCCTAAGGCCTGTGGGATGTGCAAAGCACCTTGCTCTCCTCTGAGGGCAAAGCAGTTATCCCTGACCATAATATAGCCAGAGAAGAGAAGATGCAGGTTCATCAAAAGAGGTCCCACTGAAGAGCTGTCAGTATCAGAAACCACTCAAAGCAGGAACAGGCTCCGGAAAAAAAAAAAAAAGCACAACCACGCAATTATCTTGAACATCCTGAGGATGAAACACGTTCCCAACACCAAACCAAAAGCACATTTTCCCCCCCCAGGAAGGAAAGCAATCAAGAGCAACTGCTAACCAGACACTTTGCTACAGCGACTAAGCTCACAAGAACCCAGCTCTCGGATGGATTTCCCCAGGTTTTGAGCAAGAGAACATTGTGACAAATAAATGGTCTAGCCAAAAGGTAAAGGCAGACAAAAGGAAGAGAAGCAGATGCAGGCACATTCCAGGCTGGCCTATCACACCCTCTGCAGGAATGGGGATGTTTCATTGATTACACGGGCCTTGACCTTAATTCAGAAGAGGGTTCTGTTAATCCTAGTTGGCAGCAGAAGGCATGTTTTAACAAACGCTCGGTCTCACTTTGCCCCTTTCCCTCCACTACACGAGAACAACTCTGTCCCCTCTCCCTTCCCACAAACATAAGACCCATTTTAAATACTTACTCTCGGACTGGAAGAGGAAGCCATGCAGCCATACGGTTAAAAGCGTAGAAGAAAACGTCAGCCCAACCAACTGCCAGGGCTCCAGTCCATCGCACTGGGCATTCACAAAGCTCGTTGCTTTCTCCCAGTACATCTGGAGGATCTCCTTGTAGGGAGTAATGGCATCCTACGCAAAGGAAAACAAGACCCATATTGAGAAAAGCTCAAATGCACACAAACAGGGCATCAAAAATGCTCTAATGACAGAACTCCCTTCCACATGAGTCTGTCCATTAAAAAGGTGCTTTTCAGCACAGAGACCCGCGCTTTCCCTAATTCCATGAACAGAAGAGGTAGGACGTAGTTGTCATTCATTTCCAATCAAAAGCCACTGATAGAAATATACATCTTGAGAGACTTCAAATATTCGGAGAGAAGGGCCACTGGCAGACGAGCAAGATATGCAAGCTTCAAGGTCCCAAGACACATCAGTAGATCTTACCACAGCCCAAGAGAAGCAGTTATGTTAATCACGATATTCCCTTTTTCCAAGGAATTATCTGTCCAGGTGGCGAGTGAAGACTGAACTACCACCATTCACCACGTACCACCAAAACAGGGCTATTTAAGTACCTAGGGCTGGATTTTTAGAGATGCGAGTACTCAGCAGCTCCTCAAGATCTAATTATCACATTCCATAACAAAGGAAGGATGGCAGAGACAAACACTGTTGGAAGAAAAAAAAAACAACCAGAAAACCACGATGCAATCATAATTACAATGTTAAACTAGCAATTACTGTCAGGACAGTGCCCAAGTACCTAATCAATAGCTTCAAAGCACGCTGTCTTCATGAGTCTCAGGAGAACAGGGTGGGGACAAGAGGCGGTACACAAGGGAAAAAGGTCACCTCCCCAAAACAGGGGGGTCTTCAAAGCAATTCTTGGGGGAAAAAAAATGGTTCTAGAGATAAGAACGATCCAGGTAATCACACCTCATTTGGAGCTACAACCAAAAATAGTACTTTGGAATCTTCTTCAGCCCCCAAGGCACTCTTCTCAACCCTACTCCTCTTTCAACCTACTACCAAACCCAGTTTTGCTGGAGTGCCTTCCAGGAGAACCTCCAGCACTACAAAAAAATGCATCCTTGATACTTAGGCTGTCATAACCTTGGTGGGTTTGGAGTGGCTTGCAAAGATGGATAAACCACTAAGGTAAAAGCTGCTAAAACTTCCTTTCTCAGCATCCTTTACAGATCTCACTTCTGGGTCAAGTTACCAACAGAAGCAGCATTTGTGTCGGTTTTGTTAGGTCACCCTTAGGGGTGGCACGTCATTTCCAACACAACTGGAGAGGCTACAAACAGCTTAAAGAAGCCAAGTGCTTCCAAACAGTCCCAGGAGAAAGGCAGGATGCCTTACAGAGAAGCACTAACGAGCAATCACTACTTTGGAAAAGCAGTAAAATATATATAATGTGAGAGAATTTAAAAAAAAACACTTAAGCAACCCAAACATAAGGCTAAAAAATTCCAGGAAAACAGGAGTTTTCTGGAAAAAGAGGAGTAATATCATAGTTAATGCCCAGTCCTCCAGCTCCGGCACCACAAAGCTGATTTAGCCCCCAAATTTAGGGGAAGGTCTACCTCTTCAACTAACCAGAGGCACCTCTCGAGTTTCAGCGAGTTTGCACAATTTTCTCAGAGAAATCCCTGGAAAGGAGACCTTAACCAACACAGGCAACTTTGGTTCAGTCTGGGAGCTAACGCCTGGATTACATCCAGTTTTGGAAGCGCCCTCGAAGGGATGGAAAGGGAGCTGCTAACGCAGCGGTGGCTCGATAGCTGCTCTCAACGGACAGCGAGGAAACGCTGCCGGATCAAATAGAGTGGGCTGTGGGTTTTTTCTGAAGGTGGGGGACACTGTAAGCTGCACGCCCAGAATGACAACTGAACACGACATTCCAGACAGAAGCTATCCAAGTCCATGGCCAAGTTAGATACATATATATAGATATAACACATAACATCTGCCGAGATACTCATCTCACTCGTGGAGAAAGCTCTGGACAGAAGACCTAGCCGAATCCACGTTTTGGTGTCAAACCACACTCCTCGCTGAAATCATAGCGTTCAGCAGCACACGGGCTTTCCACAAGGATAGGAGGAAAAAATAAATTGGTTTTGGAGATCCAGCCCAGCTGTGCGACTCCAGCGGCAAACCTTGCAGCTCATCACAGGGATAAGCAAACCCAAGGGAAAGTCCTTCCTCTCCAGAAGCTCATCAGTCCAGTACCTGGTCTGCAAACGCAGGCTGCTCGGCTCTGAACTCACTTCAGATGACCCCAAGCAAAGCACAGACAGGATGTCTGCAATCCACAACACTCCAGCATGCAGCTGCACAACAGCATTTCCTTATCAATGTGGTCAGGAAAAAAAAAATATGAAAAAAGGCTCAGGTGCATAATGAAGACATGACAGCTGAACGAGCAACACATCAGTTGACCCATCTGCGTTTCTGCTCTTAGCCCGCTGCAAATACAAGGCAACACATCTCAGCTTACTTTTCTGTAACTGAGATGCAAGACAAAATATTTTACCTTAAGTATACACCAAGGTAAAAGCACGTACGCCAGCACTGATATATGGTAACCCACTGATGTGTCCATGTTTTGAACAAACAAGATTTTTGTGATGTTAATGCTAACCCAAAGAATTTCTTTCCCAAAATGGGATCACTGCATAAAGAATACAGATTGACAGAGTAAAACTTTCTCTATATTTCTCACTTTCTCCTTCAGTCATTTCATACTTAAAAAAGCTTAAAGGGCGAGACTGATCAAATTAGGAGGATACTAAAAAGAGGGATTAAGAAAATAGTGCAAAGGGGCATGGAAGACTGGTTAGCTATGCAGTGTGATTTCTCAGCTCCTTGGTTAACCACGCACTCAGTTTTTAAACTGCTCGCTTGCCCCAAAGTATCCACTAAGATATGAGACACCCCTGCTCTCCAGATTACTAACTGAATTCCAAAGGTATCATTCAAACGTACCCTGTTTTTATTACGCCCACCACCACGTGATGGCAGCCTCGCTGCTGTAGCTCCACACTGCTTCCTTATTTTACGGGGAGGAGGCTATTAGGGGTAATAACAGCCTACGTTTAGCCCAGCCATTTTAATTCTTTCCCCTCCAGCTCCGGAAGGACCGCCCACAACGGAGTTAAACACCAGGTTTTGCACCAAGTCTCCCGCCTGGACTCCGCTGAAAGTCGTCAAGTCACATCACAGCTCCAAGACCAACGCGACTATCACCTGCTGGGGGTAACGAAACCAATGCAGAGACCCCCGAGCTGTGCCCAGAAAGCTGTACCACTGTGATTCAGCACAACAGCTGATCACAGCATCTTCTAGGTTGGAAGAGACCAAGATCATTAAGTCCAGACAACCCGACAGATCGAGTCCCATCGCTCAGCCACGTCCCTTAGTGCCACGATGATGATCCCCAGCTTCCTACGCGTCCATTCTCCAAGAACTGTCATTTTGTAGTTGCTTCATTTTCTATTTGAGCTCAGACAAAAGAAATGTTGGTTACATGCAGTAAACAAGGATGCAATTTCAGCTTTATGGGATTAAAACATCCCTTCGCCCCTGCTATTACCACTTCCCTGGCTGGGATAACAACAATGAGCTGGCCTGATTTTAAGTCACTGCACAGGACAGAATTTCACGTAAGACAATAACCTGCTTATTTTTGAAGACATCAAAACAAAAAAAGGTTTCCCGTCCCATTACAGGCGAGTAGATGAGTTTGTTTTATTTCCTTAAAAGAACCCTCCCCCCAGCAAAAGCTTCACAAGACACAGGATTATTCTAGAAGCAGTTTAAAAGCCTGACTTACGAGCACACTGAAAAACACGGGGGAAAACTTCCACTAGAGGATTTATTTTTAATTCTCAGAGCATTAAGACAGACCCAGGTATTAGATAAAATACTAATTGCTATCATTAGGACTTGCAGTATTCATTTGTACCGATATTAATGCACTCAGCAACCCAAGCAGTTTACATGTTGAATTTTTAGCTCCACGGATTAGGAATACATCCTTAGGACTTTACTTCTAAAAGCCATTAGCCAGCTGAGCTGTTCCAGGGATATAGCACTCACACTACTACAAAAGAGGACAAATTAACTGCAGTAATGCTCTTCTGTCCCAGATGATAGAAAAGAAAGAAGGGAAAAATTGCTAAAGCTAATAAGAGCAGATTTTGTAGTTTTGCCAGAACAGCATTTCCCTGGCTGCAAGTTTAAGCGCTCAAATAAACCTTTATAAAAAAAAGACAGACAGACAGTATACTGGAGAAGCTCACACTTCTGTTACAAGTGCCTCCCCTTTCTGACACTGTAAAGTGGAAGCACTGTAAAGTTCACCTGTGGGAAGAGAAGAAAAAAGGTGTTATCAGCAGAATATTCCTTCCCCCAGGAGAGTACTTAAAGTGGGACAGAATAAAAGTAGCTTTTAAAGGCAGGTTTATTTTAAGTAATAGCACGAATCTTAGGCTCACTGCTTGAGGAGGAACTGCTACCAAACCACATCCTCAGCTTTCGGAGTCTATACGTTCCACAGTTATTTGTAAATCAGCCAGTAACAGTATAAACAGCACGGCATTTGTTACCCTGCCTAAATAAACCGGCTAAACAGGCACTTGTCACCTCCAGCACCTGGACTCGGTGCTGAACGCTCAGCAAGGAAAGCTGTGGCTAGATGTCAAAAGTTGCCTCCTGCGGACAAGGAAGACCAGCGCTGGAGCAGGCGCAGCCTCCTGGCGCACTCGGACCACGTTCCCAGCCCAGGAACCCTGCGACCAACTCCCTGTGCCCGAATCCTAACACTCGGGTTTGCTATTTGTCTTTCCTCGCTCGGACGAAGCTGATGAGCGTGGCGGCATCACGCAACTCGTCACGTAGTAAATTAAGGGGCAGGAAGACTGCTCACAGCAACTGCGCTGCCTGGGTGAAGCCTGATGAGGGTAGCAGGCGGGACACACGTTCTGCCGCCGTAATGACGGCCTGAGCTGCTATACGACCGGTTTTTCCCAACGCAGCCAGCAGGATGGCTTGCTGAGGTCCCAACTGAATACAAACTGCAGAAGAGCAGCGGCTTCGCATATTTATCACACACCTAAGGAGGAAGAGGTCAATTAGCCATGCCTGAGCTAGCACCTCGCTGCCAGTATAAACCCTGGCCACAAAAGGCACGTCTGACCAGTATGACTGCAGAACTGGCTCAGCCACAGGTAATATTGGACTTGCTGCCTACAGCCAGCCAGTTTCCTGCTGGGGAGCCAGGGAAGGGTTGAGCAATGCCACCCCTCTCTGAGGGCTCTAGTCACTGCGTGTGCATTGTTTTGGTTCACGCCTGAGTAATAAGCGTGCTCCTGCGTCCCTCCCTGCCACCCCCAGCCCTGGTGAGCGTGACAAATACCTTTACATAAGCACCAGGCACAGAATATTTGTTAGTCAGCTCCTAATTACAGCTCCACTTCTGGACTGCGTGCTGCCCCCCACAACAGAGTGCTGTGGGGGCACACAGCAGACACAGGATCTCTCAGAAATTAAGAGTCACGAACCTTCAAACACACAGGCTGAACTCTGTGAAAGAAAAACACGGTCAGGTCATGCTCGTCCCATTACAGCTGGTACCACCAGCTTCTTCTGCATTGCATGGTTTCCACCACTGCCACCCTTTCAGCCTTTTTTCTCCAGAGATAGCATTTCCCCCCTCCCAATATACCGTGTGTGCAAAAGGAACGTACACATACTATCCCACCAGCCCTGAGAGTTCAAGGGGAGTGGCTAGAGGCTGCCTAATTATAGCTGCAGCACAAAAACAAACAAGGCAGCAACTCAGGGTAAGCCCAGCAGCACCCCTGGGCTCCACCGCAGAAAGGAAATGTAGAACTATCAAAACAAGGCGGAAGAAGGCTGATTCGAGGCTCAGAAAACGTGCAGTTTTACAAGAGCCCAAAGGACTTTCAAAATGAGGTGCAATTTCAGATTTCATGTGGGGGTGAGGGGAAGAAAAGAAAAAGCAGTTATTGTGAAAAGCCCAACAGATGCTCCCTTTAGAAAGCCAAGAATCTAAATAGTGCCTGAGAAACAGGCTTCTGCTACAGAGCAACAGTATTTAACCCAAAACATTGAACTAGATGTCACCTCTCGTTCACTTTGCTCACTACAACAAACGGATTTATAAAAGCAAAGTGTCTGCATGCATCTAGGCATGCTCCAGATAGCACAGATCTCCGGTGGGACTGGATTCACTTGACCTATGCCCTACGTGAACCCATCAGAGATCTCCCTGGGGGTCACTGGCTCCAAGAAGCTGCGGTTTCTGCAAGGAAACCGCCTCTCCCCGCATCCACAACAATGAGGGTGAAAGAAGCGCTCAGCTCTCTGTGCTGGGACTCATCTGGGCACGCTTGTCCATTCCTCCGCTTGGCACCCTCTCAGATGCTGATCGCGCAGTCCCTTCTGCATGCCTTCTGGAGAACAAAACGGGTATTGATTTGAAACATTCCACGAGCAGCTCGGTGCCATGCAGAGGTACGCGAAGCATTGGAAGACAGCGTCCCGGCGGAGCTGCTGGAAGGCGGACAACAGCACGGCAGCTGTTCCGGGAGCGGGCAGCAGAGGACAAAGGCAGCACCAAGCCTGGCGCAGCCCCCCGGCAGGGTTACGCAAGCCTTCCGCAAAACCACCACAAACCGAGCGCCGCTGCCATGCACGAAGGGTCCTTTCCTCAGGCTACTTTTGCCACAGCGCGAGGTCCTCAGACTCTTACCGACACCAGCGAAGCATCACGCAAAACCCTTGCGATAGCTGGTCACAGGCCCTTCCTGGTTTGTGGCACGACGGGTCCCCGGCAGCCAGGATGGGCAAAGGAAATGGAAGCTCTCGGCACACAAAGACTTCCAAGAGACGGCGGCCTGTTGATTTCTAGGAAATGTAAATCTTTTCTACGAAGAAAGCGTCACAGCCACCCCGCCTGCTGCCTGGAGACCAACACGCCTGCTACTGAACACCGAGCAAAAGCCGGATCTCAGATTCATCTCGCACTCTAAGGACAGCACTAAAACACACTTCAAAGCCCTTATCGCTGCGCTACCCAGTAAAAGGCCACAGCCATTCAGCCACCACACAGAGATTTCCGATGCTAAACACTCCAGAAGGAAGGCCAACTTACACTTGGAAGGGAATCCCACCAGCCTCCTGGGAAGTGGGGAATGAGAGCAGTACTTCTAGGTCAGAAACGCACGGCTGCAAAAACCAGAGTGCAAGCTGGTCAGGCCTTCTGAAACAACCCTCGCCGCACAGCAGGGTCTGCAGCGGGCGAGAGCGGGAGCACAGAGAGCAGCTTGCAGCCGTGCTTTTTGCTCGCCAGAGCTGCGTGGTTGGCAGCAGGGGCAAGCAGCACCTCCCAACCCGTATTCACAGGAAAGGGCTCTACTGAATCCCTCGCCAAGACAGTCGCAGCTAGGTTTTGATCACTACCACAACCACCAAGCTGCGTGCCCACTGATAAATAAATGCCGTGATTAGGTTTAACTTAACACCACCAAGCAGCGGAAGCGTGCAGCGGAGAAATAGGAGGCGAGGAGCAAGGCGTCATCTCCATGAGCGGAGTCAGCAGATCCTCCCCTGCTCGGGTTAGCAACTCGTATGTAACTCGCAAGGGTAGCGAGAGGATGGAAAACTCCGCTTAGCAGGCTGGAAGCGCACAGTGAATGGGAAAAGTGAGAATTTTCCTCGCTTCGGTAAGAAAATTTGCAGTGCCTCACAATCCCTTTTGCCGGGGGCGCGGGAAGGATCACAGACTCAAACCACAACTCAGGAAAAATGCCATGCGTCAGTGTTTCTCCAGGGAAAGCTTCAGCCCCCGAGTACACAGCCAACTTCGCTAGCCTTCCAGAAGCCAGCAGCCCCGTGCAAAAGCTGCTGTCCAGTCTAACGAATAAAACAGCAAACCTGCACAGGTCTTCCAGTCGCAACAAGCAGCTTTTTCTCCCCAAAGCCTTGGCAAGGAGCGACTACAGCACGCGCAGCCTGACCACGCCGCACGCCTCCAGAAACCCCAGGCCAGCCGGCACCACGCCGTGTGCCATTCCCCTGCTTCCGAAACAGCCTTCAACAGCCACGAGTGGCCGAAACGCGAGCTCGTGGTGCCGCCAGGCTGCGCGGACGGGTGGGCAGACACGAGGCGCATCACGGACACGGGTGGAGGTGGGGACACGCGGGCCGGGCACCAGCTGAGGCAGCGGCCCTTGAGCACTCGGGCACCAGCAGCCGTTCCTCCTCGCTCCCGGGGATGCCAGAGACGCCTCGGGAAGGGATGACAGCACCTCCGCCGATCGACGGACGGCTGATCTCGGTTCGGAGGCAACGCCACTCGAAGGGCGGGCCTTCCTGACGCTTCTGAGGGAAAAAAACGAACGCGCAAGCCCTGCGCGGGTTAACCTCAGCCAGGTGACCGCCGGCAGAGCCCACCCCTCGCCGCCAGCAGGCGACAGCCGCGGAGGCGAGGGAAGCGCCGCCAGCCAGCAGGCCCGCACCGGGCCCGGCGCCCCTCGGCCTGCCGCCACGCCTCCGCCTCGCCCGGCGGGGCCTGGAGGCCGGAGGAGGCAGC